>WBNM01012108.1:0-30833 GCA_013399055.1 Ramphastos sulfuratus
ACAAACATTTATCATTAACAATTATTACCTCAATCCAGCGTCTTGGGTGGATCAGTGAGTAAACTTGGCTATTATTAATTGGAGTCTCTGGTTTTCCCGCCAATAGCCCTGCTCGAGGGCAAGGAGAATCCATCTTGTCACTGGCAGCAGCAGCTGCTGCTCCTCACCCTCTGATCTGGGTTGTGCGTAGGATATGGATATTTATATTTCTTTGTCCTTTCCCTAAATTGCTCTCCAAAAACTTCTGTCATACCTTTTGTGTAAATAATTCCCGACTGGGTATTTGAACTTTGGTAGATTGTAAATAGTTTACTGTTTTGAGGTGTATGTTTGTTTGGTGTGGGGATTAGTGTTAATAAAGTCGGATATTTTTCCTATTTCCTCATATTAAATTTGAATATTCATAACACAGACATTTTCAGACCACGCAGTGTTTTCACCTGAGCTGAAAGCCTTACTTATCTTTGGGGAAGAAGGAAAGCAGCTACATCCCTGCACATATTCCAAAGGCACAGCTGGCTTGGACCAGGGTGCCTGCAGCTGTGTGGAGAAACATCCCTCAGCAGCCTCTGTGTGTTGGGGCATGGCAGTGAGAGTCTTCAAGGCAGCTCAGGCACCACCGTGAGAAGCTTTAATCAAGGATGGAAAGCTGGAAGTGGGGCTTAGAAGTACATGCTGACCTTGACTCTGGAGTACTCAACAGAAATTCTCCCTTTTTTTTTTAATAAAAAAAAGCCTTCATCCATATAAAAATAATTTTAAAAGACGTGTCAGAGAGCTTATTATTTGCACAAACTTTTTCCATTTCATGTTTTCTGACCTGAAGGATGAGTCTGTAAGAAGTAAAGAGGGTCTTGGCTACATGGCTATGCTGACCAACACAGAGAATGGAGGGGTGCAGCCTCTCCTTCATAAGGAAGCTGCAAAAAAACAGCAACCCACCAAATCCCTGAATTCAAACCCATCCATATATGGCATGAGGGGCTTCCTTGCTGCCTGTCAAAGCAACAGCCTTTGCTGCTTCACACTTCAGCTCAGGACTAAGGGCTGTCATATCCAAAACTGACACTTGTCTCCCTTAACCACTTCTGTTTCTCTTAAAAAGCTTGTTTTGTTCACTAAGAACCGCATGGTCAGCATCTGCCATGTTTGGCAAGCTGTGAGTGGCAGCTCACAAATATTGAAGATGTTCTTGAGAACCAAATGGCAAAAATAAACAGGAAGTGCCATGGTCTTGTGCTATCAAGCTCTACCCGATGTCTTCCAGATGAATATCCTCACAGAAGGGAAGGTGCCAGCACCAGTACACCCCATCACGGCCCAGAGGACGCTGACATCACGTTAGAGGTCTCTGCAGTGTTAGGGCCCCTGGGCCAAAGCACTGTGAGCAGCCACACTCCCATGCACCTGCACATAAAAACTCATGTGTTCTGCCCATTCTCACCCCTGCCGAGTTTTGGGAGTGCCTGGAAAACACCTTAATGGTGCCTTAATTGTGTTTGTGCTCCCTCCAACTGCAGGGTGCAACTGAAGGGATTTCTGCCCCTTCCATGGCACATCACACTGCCCAGTCGTGGCAGCCCGGCCAGGGAGCTGCTGCAGGTGGGAGGTGAGAGTGGAGCAGTCCAATGGTAAAACCGAGGCATGAGGGCAGAACAGGGGTGTGGGGCAGATGCAGACGGAGCAGGACTAGGTAGGCCGTGGGTATCAAGTCAGAGAGCAGACCAAGATCTGGCAGCACTGCAGGTGGCTTCACAGCTTGGTTGTCACAGGCAGAGGTTTGTGCCAGGTTTCCCGTGCATGTGCTGCTCTTCCCTTCCAGATGCTCTGGGGAGGCCTGGATGTGCAGGTCAACAGGACAGCCCGGCTGTGGGATGAGGAGCTGGCCTCCCTGCGCCCGGCGCTGGGGCTCATGCATATCCTAGAGGATGAAGTTCCCAAAACGCCACCAGAAGTGGAGCAGCATCTGAGATACTATTCACTGACCGATACCCCCTTGCGTCCACTGGAGTTTGACTGCTGCCTTCTCACCAGTGTTTGCTCTGCCTACCAGGTTCGCTCTGTGCAGGGTTTGGATAAAAATCTCTGGATTAGTTTTTTTCTCTCGGTTGATGAAATCTTTCGTGACCTATGCAAGGGCTTCTGCCCTGCAATATCACCCTCCTCCTGTCCTCCTGTCCCTGGAAGGAGAAGCCTTCGCATTTGGCATCCCCAAAACATTCCTATCATTCTAACGTGGCCAGGACCAAGAGAGACACTTAAAAAGGGCAGCCGCTTGCAGGGAAGGACACATCTGACTGCAGTTGCATCCCTGGTTATTTGGGATACTTTCCATGTTATCCAGGACTCTGTACAAATACATCATCACTTTCCATCCTGCTTTCTGCATTGCACTAGTGATTTTCTAAGGTTGCTCAAGCTTTTATTTTTAGACAAAATAGGGCAAAACTATAAAATATGCTTGACTCTTTATTGGTTTTATTCCTGTTTCTCAGGCAGGCTGTGCTGAAGGGGGCAGTGCTGCTCAGATGTTCTCCATTGCCAATGCCTACTGAGGAGATGCCCTGGCAGGTTTTCCCAGGCTGATACACTGGTGTCCTAGCTGACTTCATTTCAGCTTTCCATCAAGTGGCAGGTTGTCTCCTCTCCAATATACAGCTAAGAAGATTTTTGTTGTGTTTCATGATACAGGTCACATTTTATTTTGGCTTTCTGCTCACGTGGCATCACATTTTATGTATCCATAGTAATTTCCACCTCATGTATTCATTCTTCTTTAAAAAGACAACTTGAAAATGTATGTATTCTGTAGGGAGATATTCTGTATTAACCGAATATGTGGGCAATCCAAGCTGTGCTAACTGCAAAATTGTAAGCTGAAGTTTCACAGCCTACTTGGAAAGCTTATCTGAATGGCCAAGGACACCACCTGCAAAGCGGCCCCCAGAGGAATGAGAAAAACAGCTATGCAGGAAGATCAAAGAAAAACAAGAAGATCAAGAGCAAAACAAGGGGCATTTTGAACAGATAGCGATGCACCAACTGCTTGGTCCCTTCACAGCTCGCACCTTGACTTACACCAATTAGAGAATTCCACGATAGTTTGCCTCTGGGTGATTTGGGTCAGCTGCTTGGAGCAACAGCTTGTCCGTTAATAATTTGGACCAATTGCTTTGTAATGGGCTGGCCTGAACAGTCTGTTGGAAGGGTATATAAATGCATGTTCATATTCAATAAACGAGCAAGACCTAAAATCATATTGGTATTGTGTCTTGACTCTGGGGCGCCCTTGACTCCAACAGTATTCCATGAGGTTCTCAAGTATTTGCATATCATATTTACAGATGTGCACTGCTTTGTGCCCATTATCACTTTGGAATATGCGTCCATAAATCTCATTTAAATTCCTAGGCATTGTGATCCAGTTATTTCCTCAGAGGACTTTGCATCTTCTCTGAGGTAAAATTTCATAAAGCTATGGCACTTTACGAGTCAAGCATAATAAACACACACTCTTTACCCTCAAAATCACATTTAGGATTATTTGACAGAAAGAGATCATTAGCCTTTCACTCACTCACACATTGCATTGTGGAATTAAATAAACATACTCATCTACTTGGAAGGGTTTTGATTTTTGTTTTGTTTTGTTTCTACTAGCCTTTCCACTGCCACTATAGGGACATTAATTATGGACATTCGTAGCATGTGCTTAGATGATGGGATCCATAATGCCCTTTCTATGAATGCACTCCTAATTTTCCATTTGTGACTTTCAAAGTGGGAGCTGCAAGCATTTGACTTAGTTCATATTTTTCCAAGCTGCCATTGTCCAACAGATGAGAAATGGTGAGGTGGAGGTAAGAAGCCTGGAAGCAAGGTGCCACAGAGAATGGTTTTAGAGATCAGGTTAGGGCTGTAACAGAAGGGCTGTAACGGAAGATAGATTTACATAGTTCATAAAGGAACTGATTTGGTGCTTATATTTGTTGGGGTTTGTTTGTTTGGTTTTCCCCAAAGGCTGTAGGAATGAAGATTAGCACTTTATTTGAAATGTAACTCTTGGAAATTAAGTGTTACACTTAATGTTCTTCTATTCTCCTGCTACTTTTTTACGCACCTCCAATCTCCACCCTTCAACCCTTTCCCAAATACGTTTCCAGCATTTGATGTCTAGGATAGCTATGGAGTGATGGAGGCAGGAAGGCTGCAGACAAGCCCAGTTCCTCCTAAGAAGTACCAACAGTGTGCCCACACTGATGACAAGAGAGCATGGACACACAGACTGCCTCTATCACACACTGCAGCTGCTACCAACATGCTTCCTGTCCTGAGCTGGTACCTCAGCCAGTGAGAAGCACACAAGTTTCACAAATAACCACAAATTCCAGTCTGAGAAAATTTTACATTTTTTGTGGGTTTATTACATTCATTTCCATTACATTTATTCCCTCCCCAAATACACAAGGAAAGTAACCACATCCTTTGCTCTTCAGTTGCTGGGGATCTGCAGTCACACTGCTGCAGTGGTCTCTGATCCTCAGCATCTACCTCATCACAGCACCCCACCCCTGCCCCAGAACTACCTCATGCTTTAGGTTGAAATCAAACACCAACACAGGACAGGCACGGACAACCAGTAAGGATCATTCTAGGGATGAATGGCAGACACGGCAGTGGTCTTGCAGACAGGGCACAAGCGTGTAGCATAGGGAAAGCACTGGGCACATAAGAGCATGCTCAAAGTAGAGGGTGATAGAGGGAACAATACTCAAGTTCATGGCACCTTTGCTCTTCTTATGCTCCTTTCAGATCTGCATTTAATTATTTGACCCTTCAGGTGAGCTGGCATCTGGAAGCCACTTTGGCTGAGCCTCTGGGTAGATCAGAAAGCCTGTGAAGGTGATGTACTTGCCATGGTTGCTGTAGGCACCATAGCCATCATGCTGATGGCTGTAGAGCCAGATGGTGTCCCCATACTGCAGAGGCAGCATGATACTTTGGCTCTGCATCTCTCGCCTCTTGGAGTGGTTGTCATCATAGATCATGGCCTGCACCTCATTGTGGTTCTTCATAAGCTTCACTGACATAGTCTTAAAGGGCATTTTGCCAATGGTGAAGGAGAAATAGTACACACCAGGTATACGGCAGGTGAAGACGCCAGTGGAGGAATTGAAATCTTTTCCAATGTTCACAAACTCTGTGTCAAACGTGATTGGTTCATGTTGGGTTTGCTTGTCATCTGTGCCCAGGAGGCTTTGTGAGCGAGCAACAGAAAATGCAGAGCGAGGGTCTTGCTCCCTCCTTGGCTGATCAGATAACATGTATCGCTGTGAAGCTTTGTTCTGCTCTCCGGGAAGCTGCTGACCAGTGTGATGGTGCGGCCCCAGCTCTTGAGGGCTAAGAGCATTCTGGAAGAAGGCAGAAGTGTCTGGATAGATCAGGTAGCCATTGAAAGTTGTATAGGGGCCCACATTGCTGTAAAGAGCATACTTGGGATCTCCATGTAAACGCAGCCAAATGGTGTCACCGTAGTCGAGCTGCAGCATGGCACTCTGACTTGCTACCTTCCGCTCCTTGCGGTGATGTTCATCGTACACAATCACTTGCACCTCATTCTTGTTTCTCATCAGCATGACAGACAAGTTTTTCTTTGGGTATTTCCCAACAGTGAAGGAAAAGTAGTAGGCTCCTGGGATCCGACAGTGGAACAATCCTGTCTTGGGATCAAAGTCATTGCCAATGTTCACATACACTTTGTCAAAGGTAATGACCATCTCAGAGCTTCCTTCCATGCTGCTGGTTCTGGCCACAGAGAAAGCAGAACGAAATTCAGTATTGGTATCTGCTGGGAAGCCATCTGTAGGTGGGAAAACCGTGCAGCAAAGGAAGACACACATGAGCTGAACCTTCATCATTGTATCTGAAAAGAAAAAGCAGCATATTTTAACAGCAATCCCATTCATACTCCAGTTGAAATTCAGAATGGAATCTGCCCATGCTGACAGGAAGGTCTGTGTCCAAATACTAGAAGTTTCCAGTCCATTTCAGATCAGTGTACAGGATCATACTTCAGTTCAAATCCCAGCACCATTTTGGTATTTCCTAGCACAAGCCAGACCTTTATTTCCCTGTGCTCACTGGAAGAAAAAGAATCTACTCTGAGAGCCTGGCTATCCTACAGCTTGTCTGTAAAGCACTGTGCTGCTCAGAGTGCAGAAGGATCCCAGAGATTGATGGGGCTTCACCAGAGCTCCCTTTCATGGTGCTTTTATTCGCAAGATCAAGGATGAAACAAAGCCCTACACAGACAGCTTATACAGCTGTACAGCTGAGATACAACTGAAGGGCACAGAGCAGATTCCCATTCAGGTGCCATTGCCTAGCGCTGCACTATCTGGGTTGCAGGAGCTGGAAGCTAGGAGCCAGATAGGTTGGTGGACCCCATTATTCAGATAGACTTCACCATGAATCTGTGAAGAATGTAAAGAGGGAATGTCGAAGGAAGGAAGGAAGACAACAAAGACAGTAAAATGGAAGAAAAAAAAAAAAGACAAAAGGCAAGTCTCCAAAAGGCAAGTCTCCCAGACTGCAGAATCCCTGAGAGAGAACTAAGATAGCAAAACCAGGGAAACAGCTCCCTATCTGGATAACAGACCAGAGAGAAAAGATTTTTTTGACCCTTAGAGGGATAAGTTGGAGCTAATGGGATTATCTGATTCTAGCTTCTGTGATTTGTTTTTGGTTTGGGCTGAGGCCAAAGCTCATCTATTAGTGCTTTCAGGCTGAAAACAAAACTGCCAGTCATTCCAGTGAGCAGCTCCTCTCTCTGTCACCTCTCTGTGCTTATTAAAATATCATTCAGGCTGAGAGGTGACTGCCTGGTTTGCAGTCTGCTCCATCTGTCACCCCAGAACTGGAGCCTTGCCAGCCTGCAAACAATGAATTCACAGACCAGCAGAGCAGGAGCAAAGCATGCAGCTAATTGCAGGGAGGGGTGAAGACAAACCCTAAATTAAAAGGAATGAAGGGGTGAATATGCAGATCAACTGAGATGGCCTAGTAATGGGCTTGGTCAACTGAGATGGGCTTGCAAAGCAGATGGAATCTGCACAGACTGTGAGCTGGCAATGGGATCCTGTTTTCGCCAGGTATGATACCTAGAATCACTCACCAGCAGGAATTCAACTTGACCCACAGTCCCCGCTCCTTCACTCTTGAGAATAAAACTGAAATCTGAAATTCATCTTTAATAAATATGAACCCAAGAACAACTTAGATTCTCAATTACAGCAAAGTGAGTGACACATTAGCAAAGACAAAACAAGTATCCATTCACATCTTGATTTTGTATTGGATCAATCCTCCCACAAACATCTCAATGTTTTCGTCCATGTCCTTGAATTCTAAATGTCTTTCCTGACTTAGCCTGCTTCTCCTGAGCATACCCATGGGACCCCTCGGGCTGCACTGAAGGATGCTGAGAGAGTCAACTGACATCTGAGGCTGCAGGTGACACCAAAACCTGGTTGGTGTTCAATGCTGTCCCTGCTTTCAGCAGGTCACACTTTAGACCTCTAAAGCCACAACTCCTAGTTCTGTAACAGATTCCCAAAACTACTGCCTTCTCACAGCTGAAACTTTACTCACTACTAACCCCAGCCCTGACACTTACATGGAATGAACAAGCTGAGGGCAATCTGAAGGGCATTTTCAAGGGCACTATTAAGCCACAGCTAATTGCCATGCATCTGTTTCCATGCTGCCTTCAGTTTTTTTTCTTACTTTGCCATTTAGTTTGTGAGCTTCTCAGAGCAAAAGCTTTCTCTCTTCCCATGTCTGTGCATTATTTGACCATTGCTGCCATTTAAACAACACTAATAGGCCTAATATCCATCAAGAGCTAAATCCCAAACTGTCACACTGTAAGCTCAGCCTATGCTTCAGCAGTAGTAGTTCTGCAGAGTGTTACACCTAGCATGGCAGGCTCACCTCAACTTCCAGTGTAGAAAATCAAGCCCTAAAGGCAAACTTTTAAGAACTATTAGATGTTTCCAATTCATATTCATCGACTGTTATTCTGAAGATCACCATGGTGTGACCACATGGAGAACCAGGATGACTGTGACGTGGTGCATGCCCTTGAGACAAAAAATGACAGGACAGGGATTGGCAGTTGTGTTTTCAGCTGCACTAACCAGCCTGGTTCTAAAGCACTGCCTGTGCTGCAGGGCTTGCTCAGTGTATCTGAGAACAAGCCTGTCACTGCTGGCCAAAACAACACAAAAAGGCAAAACAGTTTAATAAACTCCATAGTGAATCTGACGTCATGTTCCTTCAAATGACCACTGCCATTGTTTCTGCCCCAAAGTGAATTTATCTGTAATAAAGTCACCTATGAAACACTGGATCTCTCAGTTACAGTTGCTGTTGCAGTCCCTTATTTATCAGCTCTTCTCAATAACTTGCTGGCAGGTCATTTAAATAAGGCAGTTAATTATGCTGTGTTTCCTTAGCAAGTTGTTTCCTTGACAGCTCCCACTCACCACTTTCAGGACTATTTAGGTTATCTTTTAAAAAGAATTTAGAAAGTATCTAATAACTGCTTCTCACACTAAACCAGTCTAAGAATAGTTTGCCAATCATTAGGAAGACTCAACTAGCTACAGGGCTGCTGTAAACAGGCAGCTCATGACAGCTCTTGGACTTCAGTATTAGCATTCAGATTTGCTAGTCTGAAAGATAAAGATTCCACAATTCTCTGTTGCCCATCCAGCAAATGCTTCTGGTGCCCGGGCCTGTTACTGGGATAGTGTTCTTCCAGAAGGACAGAGAACCAGTGATGTGAGGTTGGCCACCAGACACTGTGGTATGAGCATGGAGCTCATGCAATTGCCTAACCTGCAAAACTGCAGTGAGGTGGAAGGCCTGGGCTAGAGGTGCAGGGTGGGACTTCAGAATGGGCCATGTGTTCCACGCAACAGCTATGTTATTCTTACCATATCTACATAGGGATCAGGACCCTTTGTCCCCTCCTCTCCCACTTCCTTATCTTGGTGACACCACAGAAGTATGTCATGAAGCTAAGCAGACCCACCAAGGCATGCTACTGCCTTTGCACTAAGCAGTACCAACAGACAACAGCCCCTCAGGGAAGAAGGCAAGAAACTAATTTTGGAATATGAGGCACAAAACACATGATGGAGCTAAACGGTTCTCAGAGGCACTGACATTAAATTAACGACCTGGAAAGAAAGGGCTAAAATGGTAGTGACTCACAGGGCAGAGCAGGAGTTGCAAATCTCTTATGAGAAGAAAGTGACAGAATTTAACAAACTAATAGCTTTGTGCTTGTTGAAGGTTAGTTTTCTGTCCTGGAACAGAATCAAACAATTTACAAAAAGACTCCCAGTGATAGAAAGGTCATCCTGTTGCTAGACTTGTAGACCATATCTTCTTGTAAAACTCACAAGGGTTTTCTTTTCATTCCAAAATATTAATGAGCTAGATTCCCTAGTCTTACCTTAGGCAGGAGTCCTTTCATTTCAGTGGGAGTTTTACCTAGAAGATCACTGAAGAATGAGATACGAAACTAAAGTGAAGCAGTGAAGTTGAATTAACTGCTTGTAGAAGTTCTTAAAATCCTGTGAACTGCAAGAGTAAAGTGCTGTTCTTCCTAGCTCTTACTCTAATATTTAAGAACAGCTGCAGATGTTTCAATTATTTGAATCAGTGGAAGCCTATGTAATGAACAGCCCTCTTGGACTAGAGTTAGCAAGATTTTTTTTCCCCGGATACCACATACAGTCTGTTCCACTCATCTGATACAGATTAAGAGCATCAGATAATGATGCAAATGAAACTTCTTCTAGAATCGAGGAGAAAGTAATTACAGCAGATCCTCAAAAGCCGAATCTGTATGAAGAGGACTGTGTGAGAAAATCAGAGATTCACACATGGCTTTGGCCTTTCTCTACTCTAGATGAATGTGGGTTTTTTTGAACTCTGGAACAATCCAAAAGCATACAGGATGCTTTTTGGAAACAATAAGCCACTCTTTGAATGACAGAACTGTATGGCACTAATGCAGAAAGTATTCTATAGAAAACACTGTTGTTTTTAAAAATATCTCTGCATTATAATGAATTAGGTAAACTGAGCTGTAAGTGACACCAGACAGGAACTAAAACCAGTGTTCTGCAACCAGCTCAGATCTAGCCCCTGTATTGTTTCATTGTGACATACCATGGTTCTGTTTTCCGACCTCACTTCCTTGCACTGAAGAAAAACGATGCCATATTTGTCAATTTTCTTTCAATCCTTAGTTGTAAGAAGTACTTACAGACATAAAAGGAAATTTCACCAGGATGAGAGTAAGTGGTTCCAGCTAGACACAGGCTGCACTGGTTTTCCTTCCTCTTCCATCCTGCCACTTCTATTTGTGTGCCAAATCACTCAGCAGACTTGTCAAGGACAGCTTTCCTCTCATATCCTTATTGGAATGAAAATAACTGTTAAAAGTAGGTTTATTTTTCCAGGAACTAAGAGGAGCCTGTGGAAGCTGGCACACATGCAAGTGCACTGAATAGGAAAGTAATTTTGGCTGTCTATATATTACAGGACTCACAACTTTTATGTTACATCTGCCTGCTGAAGATTGTTGCACATGAGATTGTGAAGACATCATAAAGAGATACTGGAACCTATGGTACACTCTCAAGGTTTGTTCATTGTCCTCTCTGTCCTCAATTTCCTTTCTGTGTTTCTGCACTTAGTATGACAGTAGATGATTTTTATTTAACTGTTGTGTAAGAGCCCAATCACAAAAAGGAACAAGTTTTAGATTTTTACTGCCTATTCCCTTTTCTAGCTGCATAGTCACACTTGCTCCTCCCTCGCACTTGAGTGGGCACATAATTCTCACTTTTCTTGGAGCTCTGTGCCTGCAGTTGTTGCTTCCAACCTATTCCCCCACTCATTGGAATGCTGCCCTCCAGACATTGCTCTAAGACCTACCCACCTGGGTGAAAGCTAGAGGGAATATGCTTGTTCTTGCTGGTTGATCATCAAATCACCAGTGAGGATGAGCCTGTGGAGTCCAGCAGTCATCCTCAAAGGGATGTAATGGACAGCTGAGTGCCAGCTGAGACTGCATGTAATGACAACAAAAAACATTTCTGTTTCCTAGCTGTGTCTGAGCTTACTGACTGCTAGGAGCTGATTCAGCAATGCAACCAGATGTGCTCAGCATCAAAGCAGAGCCCAGTATTATTCCAGAACAAAAACTCTGCTCTGCCAAACTCTTCTTAGGGAAAGGAGGTGGCAGTCAAAGTCCACATATGCTAATATGTCTTTTTTCTGGTCCTGTTCTTTAGCTGTTGGACATGACAAGTCCATTCCATCCACACCCATGAACTGGCAGTCGGATCAAGAAGCAGTCACTTAAAAAGTAATCATTGCATGTGACTACTCCCACTTTTGTCATCAGCCAGTCTCTTGAGACCCAGAGTTTCCCCGTGGTGGCACAGAAGTTCTTGATTAACAACCTTTACAATACGCACAGTGCTCTCTGTTGGTTTTCATGAAGCCATTTTATTAAATCCTCACTCTAGCAGCATTCTTTATCTCCACAGATACACACACAGCTAAAAGCAGCAAAGTAAGTTATCAAAGTTAGCCATTGTCATGTGCGTTAAGGATGACCCTTCATGATCAGTAGTGTGCAGTTCCTGATTCCTAGTGGCCTTTCCTGCCAAGTCCCTTGTAAAGGCACTGAAGAATGCCAATAGACAGCTGCGACATGGACCCCTTCAATTTTGTAGCCATTTCACTGATGATTGTTTCTGTAACTGGTGCACATGACATGTCAAGGTTGTGAATTGATAGCTGGTGTCCTCAGGAAAACCCTAGTTTCTGCCTCCACTTTTCAAATTCTGAGCATATTTTGTCCATGGATTTAGTTAGCTTGTCATCTTTTTCAACAGGGAGTGATGCAGTTTCTCCCTTAAACCCTGGACAAGTTAAGTTTTTGCAGCCGTGCCATTGAACTTGGATTTTTCTGTGACATTTGACACAGGAGTGCTGCTGCCCACAAGGCAGAGTTCACTGCCCTGGCTGGAGGCACAGAGAGAAGCATTTGCTGAACAACCTCCTTGGTGCACATGGTGTTTTACAAAGTTTCCCCATATCTGTTCTCTGGTTTTATATTGTTTCCATCATTTTAAAAATGCCAGTCCCTGCCTAATGGCAGGAGAAATGCTTGTGTGACTATTTCTGTCAAACTCCATCTGCACTGGGAAGCTGCTGGTAAAAGGCTTTGGAATTACCGTCAGAAAGCACTGCTGGACACTACTGTTCACTCATCAGCTTCTCATTCACAGTGAGAAAGTGGTCAGAGCCTGTCAAGTGTTCACAGATCCCAGGCTCATCTTTGTGACCAGGCACTTCCCTCCTAAGCAAAATTGCCTTTGACAGCTTGAAGCTGCTCCATCTGATTTTTGCTTATAGGAAAAGAATTTTCCAAAAATACTGAAATAATGACTGCAGGAACCCACTGTCAGGTTTTACATAACTTTTAGACCCTAACTGGACATAACACAAAAGGGGGAAAAATGAATTAAGATGAAGGACATGGCTGTTATGAAGATCGAGATGCAGTGTCTGTATTTAAAGCAGGATTGGCTACAGCTACCTTGCATTAAATGTGCAGCTCATGCTGACAGAAGTGTCATTTCCAGGACCTTGGACAATTTCCTCACAACCGCATTGATACATGTCACCCATGAACCCTGAAACCAAATGTACACATTCAGTTCATATTTCAAGAGAGCACTCCTCTACTCGAATTCTTTTCTGATCCCTACTTTCCTTCTAGCTACTTCTAACAACTTTCATTTTCAAGAAAACTACCAGAAGCTCCCAAGAGGAGATTACCATCTGCAGAACCCACTCCAGCACGTTCCCTTGTTTTCTGCTCAGCCTTGTCTCAGATTTCTTGCTGCCTATGAAAAACCTCTCCAACCTGCTGCCTCTTCCTACTAAAAAGGAGATTTTTTTAAACTTAACCCTTCACAGAATCACAGAATCAATCTGGTTGGAAGAGTCCTCAAAGATCACCCATTCCAACCTTCCACCCAGCACTGAAGGGTCAACACTAAACCATGTCAATAAGTGCCAGGTCTACACTCTGCTTAAACACCCCCAGGGATGGTGACTCCACCACTGTCCTGGGGAGACCATTCCAGTGTTTGAGAACCCTTTCAGTGAAGAAATATTTCCTAGCAACCAGCCTGAACCTCCCCTGGCACAGCTTGAAACCACAAAACCATTTCCTCTAGTCCTGTCTCTTGTCATCAAGGAGAAGAGGCTGCCTCATTCTTGCTCCCACCTCCCTTCAGGTTAGTTTCAGAGAGTGATGAGGTCTCCTCTCAGCCTCCTCTTTCCAGACTGAACAACCCCAGCTCCCTTAGACACGCCTTGTAGGTCATGTTCTCCAGGCTCTTCATGAGCCTCATTGCCCTTTTCTGGACATGCTCCAGCACTTCAGTGTCCTTTCTATAGTGAGTGGCCCAGAACTGAACACAGTACTCAAGGTGTGGCCTCACCAGTGCTGAGCACAGGGAGACGATCACGTCCCTCTCCCTGCTGGCCACCCTGTTTCTAATCCAAGCCAGGATGCCATTGGCTTTCTTGGCCACCTGGCACACTGCTCACTTGTGTTCAGTCAACTATCAACAAATATCTCCAGGTCCCTCTCCAAGTTGCAGCTTTCCAACCACACATCCCAGGTCTGCAGCTTACCATGGGGTTGCTCTGGCATGTGGCAGGACCTGGCATGTGATCTTGTTGAACTTCATGCAATTAGCATTGCCTCATGGCTCTCACCTGTCCAAGTCCACTGTAAAGCTTCCCTGCCTCCTAGCAGATCAACACACCCATCCAGCCTGGTGTCATCTGCAACCTTACTGAGGATGCACTCAATCTCCTCATTCAAATGATTGATAAAGATATTAAAGAGGACAGGCCCCAGCACTGCACTCTGGGGAATACCACTAGTGACTGGACACCAGCCAGATTTACCTCCATTCACCATCACTCTTCAGGCCTGCCTATCCAGCCAGTTTTTCATTCAGTGCAGAGTATACTTATCCTAGCGTTGTGCTTTTTGCCCTTCCAGAACCACCTTACTCCAAAGCTGAACCTCCTTTACCATCAGGTCACTGTAAGCCTTCACTTGGATACCCTGTTTCCCAAATAAAGACTTGAGTTTCACAAACTTCTATGAGAAGTAAAGGAAGCAAAGGGAAGGATAGGAGTGATGAAATAAACCTGGGCAAACACTAAAAGCTATGTGAAGCTTTGGTCAGTCCCTGGGTGGAAGGGATGTGAATTTACTCTGAAATACCTGGGGCACCCAGTGACCAGCTTTCTAAACAAATAATTGTGTTTCCCAAAGCATTTCAAGCAACAATGGGAGATGGGGGCGGGGGGAAAACTGACTAGAGCTTTATGTAGTGCCAGTGCTCACCGGTTCCAGAGTAAATCAAAACATGAGTATTTCCACCAGTTTATGGGTAATTCCAGTGTAAGAGTGTTTAAATGTCATCAGAGTATAATGCTGACATGATACAGTATACTGAGCAACAGCTCCATGAAAATAGCCTTCTAAAAAAGCGCAGCCTGATCTTCACTTTCTCCTTGTCTTGTTCATCCAGCACAGATTCTTTCCAGCAGCTGCTCTGCAGCCTTTCAGTCCCAGGGAGTACCTACCTTCATAGAAAAAATCCCCTACTGCCTGGTTGGTATATAAAAAAAACCCAAAAACCAACAAATTCTCTAAGAGCTTTTCTTTTTGTTCAAGTGGAAAGGTCTAAAGCCTAGGGAAGGAGAAAAGTCCTTCTCCTTTACAGGATTAAAAAAATATTTGGTTGGACTCAAAACATGTTCTATGTAGGATCTGCAGTATCCAAAAGAGATGATCACTGCTCTCATTTCTACCTGTCTCCTTAAGAAGATCTGTATTTTTTTCACTACACACTAGGGACCTCTGTTCCATTTGTGTTAAACAATATGTTAGTCCACAAATACTACAGGACCTAGATTTTTATCTCCCTGGAGAAGTGCCTAAAAACATCAATTGCAGAACTATGCTTTATCTTATTCCTATTCTGAAATCCACTTTATTTAATTTTATCTCTAAAAAGCATTTTTGGAATACAGTCTTCCATTCAAGGAGTAAAATACTAGAAGAGTTTCTATTTTCATTCTGGATCATTTTGCTCACTGCTAATGCTAATTTGTTTTTCTTCTTCCATATCATTGTTTTCAGTATTCATAGACTCGGTCAAGCATCTACTCCAGGGAAATCACAAAGTCATGTTCCCAAAGCCTTCTCCAAAAAGACAAACCTCTTTTAATCATCTTCTAGTAAGATCTTCCTTTCTTTCAGGCTGTTTTCAGAAAGACCTGTGTTATTTTCTTGGTACTCTGCTACCCTTGGATATCAGACAAACATCAGAGACAGCTTTTATTTCATATACATGAAATGGGAATGTTGCCTTCATAAATGGATCAAAGAATGGTCTAGAAGATAAATTCAGATGCCAAACAGTCCAAGCACTTTCTCACGATAGGTTCATTAACCTAATTTAATTCTTCACAGATTATTATCTAACTTGTTCCTAAAACTATGGAGTCTTCACAACTTCCCCAGGTCAAATATTAAACGGTTTTTATTATCCCAAGTCCTATAAAATTATTCCTTCAGTATAAAGAAATCTTTCTTTCTGCTATTTCTTGCTTTCAGCTCCATCCACAGTAAGTCTAAATAAAAGGCCATTCCCTCTGTTTCTGATCTGGAGATTGTAATATTCCCCTGCCAATTTCCTGGCCTTTGGGCTAAATAATTTCAGTTATTTCAAAATCTGCTTGTGGGCCATGGTTTTTTTGGTTGGGTTTTTTTTTTTTTTTTTTTTGGTTTTTTTGTGTTTTTGTTTTTTTTTTTTGAGCTGTAATGATTCCGACTGCCTCTACCTGGACTCTCTCTGACTGAACTGCATGTCTACCACTTAACACAAGGCTCCTAGCTGAGGCTTTAGCAATGCTGAACAGAGCAGCAGGATTGTTTTGTGCACCTTCCAGACTGTATGTCTTTTATACATCCTAGCAAGATGTTTGCCTTCATGTGCAACAGCATGACATTGACTCATGTTCTGCTTGTGATCTATCATAACACTCAGATTCTTTCCTGCAGAGTTGCAGCCCAGTGACTTCCTCCTCTCTCGTGCTTATGCAATTGATCATTCCTGCCTTACTGTGGTACCTTACATTTATCCCTATCAAATCTTGATAGCATCTTTCCTAGCAGTTCTTCCCATTTTCTGGAATAATTTTGAATTCTAGTCTTTCTTTTCTTCTGGCATATTTCAAGTCTCACAGTTTTATGCCCCTGGAAAATGTGGTACACCCACTACAGGATACACCCATTAAGGTCATCTAAGAAAAGACGGAGCAACAGCAGAACCAGGACATACTGACATAGCTATTGCATTGGTTTTAAGCAGGTTGTGGCCTCCCTGAAGAACTAAAGGCACACAGATTATGAGCTCTGAATCTTCTGATAGTATTTAAAGATCTTCCTGTTCAGAAAATCATGTTTATGCAGTTTATAGCTTCCTTTACTTGCTGTGTCTTGTGTTTCACCAAAGCAAAACATGTGCAAGAATTTCAACTTTTACTTAAAAAAAACTCATATTTATCACTCACTCTGATGACACAAATATCTTTTAATATGCAAAATGCACAAAAGCCAGTTCTGTTAGAACCTGCCAGAATACTGAAACAATGCATGACAGGAAATGTGACCAGCTCTCTTCATAGGCTTAGGGATATACTAGACATGTCATGACTGTTGTAGTCACAGCAGCAGCACACACTGGAAGGGCTACACCAAGGCAGCTGAAATGATTTCCATGTACTAAACATCTCCTTTGCATCTGCCCTTGACCGAAGAACTGCAGATGCCTTCCCTCTGAGCCCAGATGCCCACTGTGGCAGTCACAAGCAGGCACATAACAGACAGTAAGCCTTTGTGTACAGAGGAATAACGATGAGCTAGTATTACTCCTGACAATGGCGTCTTGAGTCTCTCATCCAGCTCTTGTTTCAGTAGCCACTACCACAGAATCCTCAGACTACTTAACCCAATATAGAGGGGTCTTCTGGCATTGTGGCTGAGGCCCTGGCACAGCAGAGAACATACGAGGGATGAGGGAGAAACAGGACTCTGTGAATTTGGTTTTATTTTCCAATGGGGCCCTAGTGATCAGTTACTAGCCTCTAGAGTAGCCACTTACTGCTTGCTCTGGGATCATGTCCTGATTCTGGTTGTGTCACCTCTGCTGGAAACCTCAGACCTTTGATTACGTGCAACAGAAACTCCACCTTTTTTATTTTTTTTTTCCCCTAACCTGTCTGGAGGCAGTATGCAACTAGAGAGGCTTTACAGGGACAAGAAAGCACTCAGAAGTAGAAAAGGGATTGACAAGTGAACCAACAGCACTGCAGTCATCTGTTATGGCTTACCTCATTTGAGCATCTGACAAATTTCCTTTCCTACAATAGGAGCAAAGAAAAAAGTTAAGTGAAGCTGGAACAAAAACCACAGTCCTGACTTTACTTCAGATTGGATCTGCTGGGCAATGGGATTTATACTAAGATTCTGTGTGTCAATCAAGAAGACCTGAAATTTTTAATCTCTGCTGGGTGAAAATTTTGAGTCAGTCTTTCAAATATTGTATGATGAACTGTCAAATTGCCAGGTCTTAATGTGTCTCACAGGACAGGATGAAGATCCTTGCCCCCAGAGAACATCAGAACTCAGAACATCATTTTCCTTAACTGTGCACCTTGGAGTACAATGTACACTTCATACTTTTGGGCATTCAAAATGATGGGAGAATGGAAGAATTCCATTCTCCACCAAATCCTAACATCTGACCTCAGATGATGCTAGTAACAAAGCCTGAAACTTCAGGAAGTTCATGCTATCTTGCCTTAGACATGGTATTTCTTTGTTCATCTAGATTAGTGCTTGATAGAAGAGTGAGTATTCCAAGGACCGGTGACCAGCAGACAACCTTTGTTAGGAAACATGTCTGTTAATGAATTGGAGAATACAGGAGCTATTACATACCTACTTGATTAAATATCATGGTATAGTTACCCTATACTTCCATAAGCACAGCTGCTGCCATTGTAGGTCCACCCACCCTCCTGTGTCTGGAAAATATGAAGGGTTCTCAGTTATCAACCAGCACTCTCTGAAGAACACAGCACAAGGAAGAGATGATCACATCAATGAAACATAAATGACAACAAACAAGATTCCAGGTTTTGCCACCAAATCTCTGGTTCCAGTGTATTTAATTTCTACATCTGCTTCTTCACCCACAGACAGCAAACATCTGCCACACGGATAAATGGTCAGATTTAAATCAATGTCACGCCAAAGATACAGGTTCTCAGAGAAATCAAATGCACTTTGAAGGTGTTGCTTCTTCAAGACAGAAAATATGAAACTTGTTTGTAAAACCTAGTCCATTGATCATTCAATACTCCGAATTACGACTTTTTAGAGGGGAATAGAAGGAATGTAGAGGGTAATGCTGCCCTCCTGGGAACCCTCATCCTTCCTTGATGCACCTTTTTCTGCCATAAATTAACCCTTATGAATGCCTAGACAAGTGAAGAGCTACCATATGCCTAGACAGGATTGCAGCCTCACTGTCAAAGTATTTCAAAGTCTTGTTACACATCATGTCCCCAGAGAAGAGAGGCTACAGAAGGTTGCAATAGTGTTAGAATGAATAATTGAAACATGGTTCATTTGGTATGTCCATAAACTGAAGGATCACAACAGCTGGCAGCACAGAAACTCAGCAGGTGTTTAATAGGAAGGCCCTCCAGAGATGCTGACCCACTTCCTTGGGAGTTTTTAAAGAGTGGGTTGAGGAAATGGCCGTGGGATTGCCAAGTATACTGAGATGGATTAAGCTACATTATCTGACAGAAAGCTGCATTTTACAGAATCAGTCGCATAGGCTCCTCTTGGGAAAACCCTTAGCACTGAGTTCCCCCCGGAAAGTCAAAGTAGCAATCTGCGAAGGATTAAAGCTATTTCCCAGCTGAGACTCTGCCCCTGTGGGGATTTTCCAGGATGCCCTTCCTGATGTCCGGCGCCTGGGAGGTTCTGTACCCTCGTCTCCCCACCAAGCGAGGCCAACATTTCACAGCCCCTCGAAGCCACAGGAACTCCACCCGTTTAATACTGGCAATGAACGCGGTGAGGTTCGGTAGCTCTGGCTCCCCTTATTGTTCAGTATCCCGGGAGTAGGGAGGGCCGTGGGCTCGGATCCCGCAGAGGGACCGCATCCGCCGCCGTGAGAACCCTGACATCCCCTGCGCCACGTAGCCAGCCGGGGGCCGGCCCACACTCAGCCCCGCTCCCATCGCTGCCCTGCTGGGGAGATGCTCTTTGAATCCCCGGCCCTGCCAGCACCGGCTCTCCCGCAACAGTACCTGCTGCCGCCCCGCGGCGGCGGCTCCGCGGTTGGCGGCGTGTGGCGGCGGCGGCTTTGCGGGTGGCGGTGGCGGTCGCCGGTGGCGGTTGTCGGCGAGGGCGTATGCGTGGGGCCGCGGCGCTGCCTGCGCACTGACAAACTCCGGAGCCGCGACGGCGGAGGCCGGGGCTAAGGTGGGGGAGGGCTCGGGCACCTGAGGCCCCTGCGCCGAATCAGGGACGGGAGGAGGGCTCGGGAGCGGGTGGAGCGGGACAGGGGAAGGGGGCGGCGGGACTCGGAGCCCCTGTCACCGCTGGCAGCAGTTGGAAGCGGGTGGGAGGAATGAGAGCGGCGACCCGGTGAGGGGCTGCGGGAGACAACGGAGTTGGGCTCCTCGCTGCCTTCCCGGGAGGAGAAGGCGCGGGAAGCCGGTGCCGTGGGACTGAACATCCGCCGTTCACCGCAGCGGCGGCGGGCGGAGCAGGCTGCCGGCGGGGCGCCGCCGCTCCCGGCCCGGCGCTCCTCGGGCAGGGCTATATGGAGAAGCAACAGCGTCAGCGAGAGCGCATGGTGTGACGGGGCAAACGACATGCCGTGGCTACCCACGAGGATGGTCATGTCTGACCTTCTCCTGGCCTGGAGATCTGCGGGTCCAAACGCTTGTCTACAGCCCAGCTGCATCACTGCGTCCAACAAAAGCTCTCTCCTCTCTCGAAAGCTTGGTTGGCCTTAGATGATCGCTTCAACAACGAAGCTACTACTTGCTCCTTTGAAGGTTGGCATTGATTTTCACTGACAGCAAAATTGCAGGCTTTTCACATTACTTTTCTGTGTTGAAGAGCAAATTTGGGGTTTTGTAAAGCATTTATTGTTAGCACTGTAAAATCTAATGTTGACTCCCAGAACGAAGATGTAGAGATCTGAATGTTTAAAAGAGTTTCTAGCTGTCTAACACAGATGGGCTCTCACTCTCCTATACCCACCGCTGTGGGAGAAATTTAAATGCTAGTGTATTCCTCACAGAGTACGGATAGGGCATCTAGCAGTGCCTCTCCTGGAAGATGGTCCAGTCTCTTGCACTGTACCAGCACACTCTGCTTCCCAGCCTCCATCTCTACTCACCCTTCTCATGACAAGCGCAGGGCATCCCCCCCATTTGCAGCAAGTGATGGAATCTGACAACTTCCAGTCAGTTTCCACATAATGCCTTTGCATGGTCCCCTTCAGGAGCCATCAGGTGCACCCATGTACCAGTCATGAGGCTGATCCCAGCCACAGATGGAGGGAATGAAAAAACAAACACAAACTTTCCTCGGGGAGAAGGAGGACTAAGAGAGCCATTTCCTTTTCAGTGGAATGAGGCAGTTCATGGCATGACAAGAACTTCCTTCCACTCTTCTCCTCAGTATCATGTCTGATGTAGTGTGCACCTGACATTAAATACCTGCCACCGTGCAAATCCTCCCCACTCTCTGCCCAGCAGGAGCTACATCATCCCTATTATCTTTCTTCTTCTTCCCTCCTGCAAAGCAAAGCAAAGCAAAACAGAGGCAACAATGATAAGCAGAATGTGATGTGGGAGACTCAGAGACTAACCCTCATGTGGTTCTGGCAACAGCTGTCAGCTAAACAGAGTGACCTGGATGGGCTCACATCCAGCTGGTACTGCTAACAAAGCATCTTGTACTTTCTTAACAGCTTCTTGACAAGGTTCAAAGGACAGATTACTCAACATTTGATTTGCTGCTCCTGGAGGAGCAATGGACCACTGGCTCCCAGGAGATAAGAATGCTCATTCTGAGCAGAACCTAGACAAATGCATTCCTTTTATTCATCTAATAGTGATGGCCAAGACAAGTGATTTATCAATAGTGTCATGGTGTAGTGGAGGGGTAATTAATTACTGCGAGATTATATTTTTAAAAATATTAATATAGTTTATTAATGTCAAATAATCAGAACTCGCATCACCCCGATCACCAACTTAATAATAATAGGTTCTTTGCATCAGTCATGGAAACTTTATATACAGGTTATAACACGATCTAGAAATAACTAGGAAATATATACATTAATTGAACTTGATTGAACTGGAAGAGAAGGCTTTGTGGTTAGTGTACCACTTGCGGTCAATACTCCGCTTGCTCACTAGATGGATGCAAGGAGCTCCTTTCTGCTTATGGCAGAAGGCAGTTAATGATTACAAGAGGCTTTAAGTATTTACTCACAAAAATATTATCTGACAGTACCCGAAGCTCGTGGTGGAGTTGCTGTTGGTAGCCGTTAGAGGCTTTGGAGTTTCCCCAGGCCTCTGGGTGCTGGAGAAAGGAGGCAGACAAGCTCTGACTTGGTCCTGACTCTCTGGATGATCTANCTGCCTTTAAATAAGTATGTTGCCACTGAGGTCAGAGTGATTGAATAACGAGCCACTATAGTATTACAGACTTACAGTTTGCATTGTCCTGTGCAAATAAGATGAGCTCCATTACCCTAACAATTGTCCTTTCTCACTGGGGGAGTACTGCTTCATGCCTTCTCTGCCCTGTCTGAGGGGAGGCAGAGGCTGAAGAGTGTACTGTGCTTCTACCCAGTGGCAGCCATCAGATTTAGTCTTTTTCCTGGAACAATGTTGAAGCAGAGCTGCCTTATCTGTGGTCCTGAGACAGGAGGCTGGGTTTTCTTTTTTTGCTAACTGAAAGAGATTTTGTGTGTCTGTGGTGCAAGACAGCAAGAATGCAGCCTAAGTTATGTTCATGTGATTAAGTGTAAATCCTGTTCTAGGTACAGTAGGAGCAATTAATAATCCTTACCTGACTAGACTGGGATTCATTGGGAGGAGGCACAGAGAAGAGCAGAAAACCATGTCGCTGACTTCTGATATGACAGGAAAAAACACCCGAAAGACACTAAATTTAACAAAAAGGTGTTAGGCTCTCAGCAAGTCATCTACCAGGCAAGTTGTCTGGCAAAGTGTAACAAAGTGGCAGGAGATATCTGACAGGAGTTCTTGCAAGCAGGTGAGCAACAGCTGCTGATGGCTGCATGACAAAAAAAAAAATAGATAAAGGCAGCAGCACAGTGATAACAGGGAAGCTTGCTGCAATTTTGCTGTGCTTGACAGACATGAATGCTGATTTTCTTTACCAGAGAAGCAGTCAGCAAGGCACAAAATGGACAACAGAAGAAGGAGGTAGAAAACATATAGTTTGAACTCAATGTATGGCACACATAATGTGTCAAAAAATTTAAAGAGAAGAGATATTTCACTTGCTTATCTCCTAAGGCTACAGCTTGAGAAACAAGTATTTTAAAAAAATGACAATTCTTGACAATAAAAAGAATTTTCCTATAACTGATCATGTGATTCTCATGACTGCAATGTTGAGGGTTCACATAACGTGTGTAGGAAGGAAGGTGTGATATAGCTCCATGAAATTAAAAAAGTTCTTCAAAGCATTTCTATGACCAAACTGGAAAAGAATATAAAAAACCTGAAGAAACTCAGTGCCTTTATGTTTGAAAAAGGTAACACATTCCAGAAAGGTGTACAGCTCTGAATGTACACAGCACTAGGATGCCCATGGACACACACAGAGGTCTTGGATATACTCAGACATGGTTTAACTGACACCACAATTGAATGTATCTCAGGAGAAACAAGCAATCAAACAAACACCTACTTTAAACCACTTTACTTAACAACTAATTCTTATGCAACTAACCAAAGAGGCAAACATCACCTTTCCCGGTATGGGATTTCCTCTTTCTCAGTCTTTGTCCCTCTTCTGTACAAATACTCTGGATAATTTAATCTGTAGGACACAAGTGAGTATCATAACCAAGTCCTAAATGGTCTTGTTCTATGGTATCATGCCAGTATCAGCTGCATAAGGTTAGCAGCACTATGCAGGCAGGAAAGATTAACAGTACCACTGTACTTGTGTCCATTTAGAAGCTCAAACTCCACCATTTGTAGATGGCAATTACATAAACAGAGAGGCAATATCATGACTAAAGTTATATCCTCAGACAGGTAAGTTCAGAGGATTTTTTTTTATGTTAATAAAACTTGCCTGCAATGACTAAGAACTTGCAGATCTTTTTACAAAACTATCTTTGATATCCAAATGAAGATAGTATGATTCTATATCTTGGGCACACAATAAGATTATGCCAAAGTCATCCAGTCCTTAGTGTGTTCCTTTATATATGTACCTTTGGTTTTCCTGCAAGTCTCTTGGATTAAATTCTGAGTTATATGGACACTGACCCACAATAGCTAAAATTGCTTTTTATCTCTAAGCTGTTTCCCTGAAAATCTGAATATGAAACTATTCATCCTTGTTCCAAGAGACTAACCAAAACATAGGAGTCAGAGAAGCTGAGAAAAGTCTTCCAAGGATCAGTCAACTTCCTCAGTTACTAAGTTGTTCAATATGTCATTTTGACAATTTGTGTATTGTTAGAACCCTACTGTATTCTTGATTTCCCACAGGTTTTAAATTCTGTAAGTTGACAGATTTGTATTACTCTCCACACTCCTTTAGCAATTTTTGGGATTCGAGATCCCTCCTCATTAGTTGAAATCACAAACTGAACACTCTGCTAAGCTATTTTTATTGATAACAACAGATTCAGGAATCTCCAAACTTCTGCAAAAGTAACTGAACAAAGGTAAACAGTGCTGGCCTCAGCAGTAACCTCTATTCCTCTGCTCTTTCTTCTTGTCCCTTGAATGTGCTCTGGAATGTTTCAGGACCAGAATTTAGCCTGTCATGTGGTAACCAACATTAGGAAAAGAACTTGTCTGAAAAACAGTCCAAGAAAAAAGCAATGCAACTGATCACCTGGATGAGTTCCTTGGTCATGTTTGTTGTGGATTTCCACAGCCTGTTGTCCTGGCATCTGTCAGAAATCAGGCGTAGGAAGGACAGCCTGAGGCAGCATTGCCAGCAAAAGAGATGTTTGTCAATGAGGTTCCTCAAATGCATACACAGCCTCCTGAAAACATCATGTTAGGGCTCCTGATAAGGCTTACATAAACCTTCTGGATATGCCTAGGCAGTTCCTTCCCTGTCTTAAATGGCTTCTGTCTCTAAATCTGACCGCAGGCCAATGATTGGCATGCATAAACACTCCAGCTCTTCAGGACAGCCTTTTTCACTTCAACAGTTCTAATTTAGCACTTAACTGTGGCAACTGAAATAAGCTACCAGTCTGCAAGTGTGATAAGTCACATTATTTTGAGTGAATAACACCACAACAAAAGTGTCTGCAATAAATTGCCCCTCTACACTACCCTGCCCACTCAACAGAACTCAGCCATACAGTCTCATTTCTCAAGTGGTGATTTCTTCCCTATTTTTGATTTCAAACAGTGCTGTGAAATAGCAGACACCTTTCTCTGGTGGAACCCCAGGTCTTCATAACAAAGTCCAAGGAATTCAGTGCAGTTACCTTTCTGAAAAGAACCAGTGATCAGAGGGCAGCATCATCCTCCACTCATTTCTTAAAAGAAGCAGCATATCGAAGACATCTACATTTGGAAAGCACCTTCTCTGTCATCCTGGAGATTTTGATTCTATGGAAGATGGCTCCAAGTCATGGAAAAAAATAATGTTCCTTAAAAAAATTTCCTACACAATTGCTGTCTATGGTAAGTTACATGTATTTGACTCGAGAGGCAAAAGAAGGTACCTTTGTATTTCTATGTGTGCCAGCTCCTTTGTCTCCAAACAAAGAAGTTCTCTTTTGAATCAAAGTATTTTCCTAATATTTAGATCTCTAATTGAAATCATAGGATGAACTTCACACACATTCCATTCATTATAATTATGAATAACATTCTTTTCTTGTTACTCATTGAAGCAAAAATACTGAAATATGATCTGTATTCCATTTTCTTCTAAATAGCTCACATAGCTGGACAGAAGCTGTCATTATGCCCTACTTGCAGTTTTCTACAATGTTTTTGATTTGCTTCTCCACAAGAAAAGGAAGCCTGATCAGATTTCTTCTGTTTGGTAGTTTCTAACTCTGCATTAAGCTATTTAGAATATTTACAGTTCTCCTCAAGATCCCAAACCTTCATGTTTGGGAGTTCCTCGCCTCCCACACTTTGTAAAATCCTCCAGACTAGAACTCAGCTGGCTGGAAGTTAAGGACTGAAGCTCTATTTACAGCTCAGCACAATATACAAGCAGATATAGACACTATATACAAGAATATTTACAGAAATATACAAGGTAAAGGTGTTATGAGATATTTTTATTAATATCTCTGAATATTAATTTTTTATATTAATATTTGAAAATTCAGGGGAAAATCCCTCAGATTCTTTGGATTTTTGGTCGACACGAAATATTGGCACAGAGGATATTTATTAACACAGAATTAAACAGTAAAAACGGTCAGAACTTGGGAAAAGAGTAACGCGAAACAGGAAAGCCTTAACAGTGCTGCAGAGGCTCCGCATCAACCCCAGCACGTGGTACTCACGGTAAACGATCCCGGAGCAAGTTTCCCGTATAAAACGCGTCCAAACTCACGGCAAAAATGATCCCGCGGTAAAAATACAAAGTATTTTCGGCAGGAGGGGGGGAGGAGAGAGAGCTGCAGAGCCAGTGTACGCTGCAAACACGTGGCCACGGCGATTCCCAGGTAACGAGCCACTAACGAGCGCTGCTTCAGTGATCTTGTGCAGGAAAGGCTGCTGTGTGGCAAGGGAGAGAGGTGGCTTCTAAATCATCCCCCTTAAATAGACCAATTTGAAAGAGAAACTGGCCAATAGGCATTTAGCATTCCTGTACTGCCCAATGCCTTCAAAGCTTCGTGCCTCGTGCAAGCACACATGCACATTGAGGGGCTGCACCTTGCTCAGCTTAACCCAATCTACTCAACTTCCGGACCCTGAACAAAAGGAGGATTGAGCACGGGTTTAAACCAGCCTGGCAGGATTTATGCCTACCAGGACAAAAGGTAATACAGAAACACAACACCCCTCCCAGAAATCAGAGACCCCAGGAGGGGCTCTCAATCACCCTTCCACCTTCTCCCCACCGCCATACCTTACCCCAGGGTTTGCCTTACGCTCAAGGTGAGTTTTTGAGGATTGGCCGGGGGAGGGTTAGAAGGAAAGTGGTTAGTGAGGTTACTCAGCAGAGAGGAGAAGCCAGAAGCTAGACTGCCTGAGACACTGTGCCCCAGAAACTGATTTATCTTTGTTTTTAGTACTTTTT
The DNA here is from genome assembly GCA_013399055.1 of Ramphastos sulfuratus. NCBI lineage: Eukaryota > Metazoa > Chordata > Aves > Piciformes > Ramphastidae > Ramphastos > Ramphastos sulfuratus. The sequence goes on from WBNM01012108.1 coordinate 26,798, forward strand.
CTTAAACATCTCAGCAAGCCTAGGAGTGAAGTAGACATCACCGTTGTTTTCCTTTCACAGCCTGTAATATCATTTTCTCTATTAAAATATTCCAATTAGCCTCAGACCAGGACAATGTTCAAATGTTTAATTCCTTAGCCAGTATGCTCCAATCCCCCTGCAATCTCACATGTGAATCATGCAGTCTCATATTGTTAGCTACACAATTTTCTGAACAATTTAGACATGCAGAGATTGCATAGAGAGAAGTGATAGAAATTATAGTGTGTGTACTCTTGCTGTGACAAAGAACCTTGTACTCCTGCAGAATGCTAAATGCTTAATATTGAATGAACTGGATGTTTATTGTAAGCCTTTTTCACGGTAAAAAATAATTAATAAAAGACAAGAAATAGATAATACTTTGAGGGAAACTTTTTTCCTATTGTGGCCATTCTAGATGACATCTCTTCGACTCCTGTTAATCCTTTAGAAATTCATCTTGTCTCAGAATTCATCTGCCTTCTTTGGATGCATCTTTAATAGACATAAAGGTTTCTTCAGCCTGCAAGTTCATGTTTGTATACCCTAAAGCCAAATCCTTTGAAGGCAAACCTTTCCTACTAAACTAAAAAATACCCATCTCTATGTATACAATGAAGTGCACGTGCAAAGCTATGCATACTGCTCTGACCGAAGCTTGAAGCAGGCTGGCTTCAACATTGCTTCCCAATTATCAACACTCTCTAAAACTGGCTTCACCTATAATGCTTCAAATTGTTCCAAATTACTGGCATACATTGACCTGTAAAGGTCAACCTCCCAAACCAAATATCTGCAGTGAGTTAAAGAACAGCCCTCTCAGTAGCAATCCAAAGTCTCCTGTGTCTACTCATCCAGGAAGCAAAGTAATTTTCAATGAATTCTATCAAGTTAAGCTACAGCACCCAGCAGAGTCTTTCCTATCATCCAACTGTACTTTTGTGTTAAAATTCCTGTCAGTTACATAAAACATCTGCCTCCAGCATGTGGTGAAGTCCAAAATAAAACAAAACATTTCCAGTTCTTCGATATTTGCCTCTCTGGTTCCACAGCCAAAGGCAACCTTCCTCTAAGGTCTGTGTTTTCTCAATTTTCTAGATTTCTGTAAAATATTTCTCCCTCTTGCATCACAGAGACAAATGGCTGAGCAGAGGGACCCAGGTCTTTCTGTTAAGCCATCCAGCTCTCTATACAACAGGACATTGTGGAGAAAAGCAGATATTTCATCTGCTAGAACCTTACATAAATGTTCAACACTTACCAATACAAATTATTATGTACCTCAGTGATTTATCTTCTAATACATTTGCATGAAGTGCATGGGACTCTCATGTCACACCACCAGGTCTGAGGCAGACTTCTGGCCAGATAAGTGGTTCCTGTTCAAGAGAAAGGACACGTGTTGTCAGCTGAAGTGTTGTGCTTTCTCTTTCCTCTCTCTCTTACCCTCTCCTCTTCCCCTTGCACATGGTGACAAAGGTGTGCTTTTGGTGACTGATGCTAGGAAATAGAAAAGGATGGGGTCACTTCTGTATGTTCTCTCTTCAGACAATTTGCCTACCCACCAATTCCTTGTTTCTGGTTGCCTTAATGGCCACATAGCAACTAACCACACAGCTATAACTGTATGACTCATGGGACTAAATATGCTTCTGCTGAAGGGTTTCTTACTCATTTACATATAAGTTCAGAGATTTTTCACAGCTTAGGACACACAAGCCCTAAGGCCCACACCTTGAATCCTGTATGTCCCGTCTACTTCACCTCCCATTTGCTGGTTGGGCAGGCTATTCTTAGGTTTTTTTCTATGCTGCAAACTCTGGCAATACAATTATCAGTAATTGGGTTTGCCTGTCCTTGAGCCTGCTGCCAAGTGACACGGGAAGCTGCAACTTTCTCATATAACTCAGCCCTCCTGAGGGAAAAAAGTATAAGAAAAGCCAAATGGTCTAATTAGCTTCTACCTCACAGTCTGGAAAGGACAGGCACCTGACCTGTTTGCTGCAGGAAGCAAGAAGGTTCTTTCTCCCTCTCCTCAGGGGCCCATACTCTTCTCAAGGGTGTAGTTTAGGGAAAAAAAAAAGAAAAAAAAAAGAAAAGAAAAGACAAAACAGAAAACAGAGAGAGAAATAAAGGACAAAGAAAGTTAGTTCAAGTCTCTTTTGTACTTCTTCTCACAAGCTAGGATTTGCTCCTTCTGGCTTGTCTCCTAGCAGCACAGCAGTTCAGCAAGCAGGTAGGAGCTGCAGTAGGATCCAATGGGTGGAAGAACTGCAAGTGCTAATCTGCTAGCACAGGAGAAATAGTCACTAGCAACTCTGCTTCTGGAGAAACCTGGCCATGATCCCACCACTTCACAGAATAAGGTCAAGTCTGAGGCAAGCAGAAAGAACTCAAGTTTCTTCTGCATCCACTTTGTAAAACATATTCTGTATACCCTGTTTTTCTTTTGTCAGCAAAAGAAAAACAATGTCTATAAATGCCATGCAGGCACTGTCACTGAAAACTCTTGGGACGTGGGATATAAGATTAGTAGCACACTCATTGTGCAAGTAACTCCTAAGGCCTCTGTGGAGCCTTCCTGTGAAATTAGGAGTGAGTCTCCCTGAGTAAGAAAGTCAGAACCCAATGCAAAGTAGAAGTGATTGCAAAGCTTCCTTCCACATTCTGTGTTTAAGGCATGCTTACACTACAGAAAGAGATTAGAGAGTTAGGTTGCTAGAAGGTTCACTGAAACACAGGTATGCCTTTTTCTTTATATGTGAATGCTTGGGATGTTGGAATCTTTTCAATGCAAGGACTTGGCTTCACCTATTTACTGAAGATTGGAAACTGGAATATGGCACAAATCTTAGAACTGCATGTCACAAAATCTGAGTAAATAACTGATAAATATAGCTAAAGGACTTCTGAAAATAGTCCAACTTGTATGTCAAACTCAAAAGAATGTCAGAAGGTTATGAAAGATTGGTAGATAGGTACTCAAAAAGGTCAACCTTTAGGAACAAAACTGCTTCACAGAATCACAGAACTGTCAGGGTTGGAAGTGACCTCAAGGATCATCTAGTTCCAATCCCCCTGCCATGGGCAAGGACACCTTCCACTAGATCAGGTTGCCCAGAGCCACATCCAGCCTGGCCTTATAAACATACAGGAATGGGGCTTCCACCATCTCCCTGGGCAGCCTTTTCCAATGTCTCACCACCCTTATGGGAAAGAACTTCTTTCTAATCTGTAATCTGAAGCTACTCTCCTCTAGCTGGGATCCATTTCCCCCAAATCCTATCACTACCTGGTACCCTAGAAAGTCCTTCACCACCATTCTTGTAGGCCCTCTTCAGATATTGGAAGGCCAGAGGTTCAGAAAAATAACACATCCTGAGACTCAGAATTACACATAATAGAAAAGAGGAGAATTTAAATGTCTCTGACTAAACTGAATAGAGAATCATCGGTAGTACATTATCATCATCTGCTGGACAGTGCAGGGAAGGCAGCTTGGAAACAGCAATAGTAATCACGATATTTCGTAGTATTTGGCAAGCCATCCAACAGAGGCAGAACAGTTCTAACAGCTCACATTCTTTCTGGAACATTTTCTCTGGTAAAACTTCAGTGTTAAATAGGAATTTCCCCCTTAAAAAGTCCTAACTTCATGTAGCAGAAAGTGCTGTGCAATAACTGTAGGAACAGGAGACGTTTTGAAATAACAATATTGTAATGCAATTGCAAATGTATCTTCTACTAAAAGGTGTCTAATTACTTCACCTGTAGAACAATTTCAGCATCTTGGTGAGGACCTAGTCCTCACCAGCAAGGAAGGGCTGGTGAGTGAAGTGAAGCTGAAGGGTTGCCTTGGCTGCAGTGACCATGACATGGTAGAGTTTAGGATCCTCAGGGCATCAAGGAGGGTGCGTAGCAAAGTCACAGCTCTGGACTTCAGAAAAGCAGACTTAAGCCTCTTCAGGGATCTCCTTGGCAGGGTGCCATGGGAAATAACCCTGGAAGGAAGGGG
>WBNM01012109.1:0-180018 GCA_013399055.1 Ramphastos sulfuratus
TGGGTGTGCCCCGCCACAGTCAGTATGCTCTGAAATTTTGTGCCATAGTATGTAGATGTTAGAAGTGTCCGTATGCTCAAGGGGGAACTGGATATATTTGTGGAACAAGTTATCAAGTGGTATTTACAAAATAGGAATCCCATCTGGTGGCCTCTGAACTGTCATTTGTTGGAAACCAGAGTCTGCTTGGAGGAGCAAGGGTCCCTGTGTGCTTAGCTTGCTCTTATGATTTTCCTTGGACATCTAGACATCTCTGTTTTTCTGCATATACTATACTGGCCTGGGTGGGTCTTTGATTAGTCTTAGAAGATCCTTTCTTTTATTGCACTCAGACTCTCTGCTCTGCTCCTTTTCCATACAATTTCTGTCTCAAGAAGGATAGTTCCTTATGATTAATGTTTGTAACTTTGAAAAATTGGTTTGGAAGCAAGGCTTCCAAATCTATAGGTGAGAAAGGCTTCCAAACATATTTCTATAGGTGAGAAAGAGGGTAAGACTTGACCCTAGTCATAGGTTTTGTCGGTTGGCTTTTTACATAGGAAAGAAGTACAGATGCTTGAAGTTATGTTTCAGGTGATGTAGATCATGGATTTGAACCTGACTTTGAGTGTCTTTCCCTAGCTGTATCTGTGTCTCTCACTCTAATATTTCTAGTCAGAATTCTTTTCTTAAAAAACAGAAAAAAAACCCCAGCNATATTGCTTAAGCTCTTTTCCTGCTTACACGGAACCTACATTGGCAGTAGAAATCAGGGCCAGTTTCCATGGCAACATGNCAATAGTTCAGTACATTTTATCTTTGAAAAGGCATTCTGAGAAAGTCTAACAGAAATAAGGGTTATTTAGAGTCTTCACAGCATTAACTACCCCTTTAAACAGATTGAAATGGTATGTTCCATTCTATCATTTTACAGTAAGCTGTCTAATAAAACCAGTTTTGGTATTGGAAATTGCTGTGGGGTAGTAACCAGTTGGGGGGTTTACCCTTCAGAAGTTTGTATGTGTGTCTCCTGATCTCATGTCTATTGAAAGCTGAGTGCTGGCAACAGCTAGTTGCCAGAAGTGATGAAGTCTCCATCCTTGTAGATACTCAAAATGAGCCATCTGGACACAGTCCTGAGTAACTGAGTCTGGGTAGCCCTGGTAGATTAGAAGGGGGTCCAGATGACCCCCAGAGGTTCCTTCCAACCTTAGCCCTTTTGTGCTTCTGTGAAGGCCAGCCCATGTGGGCAGACACAACTTGGATTCAGCAAAAAAACAACCCCAAACCCCAGCAGAATTGTGTGGCACTATATTCACTGCAATAGTTTGACAAGAAATTTGAGGGGATCAAGGAGAAAAAGAAGACAGACGTGCAAGCCTGTGACAAGAAGAGGAATACTGAAGGTTAGGTTGGCTTTCTCTCATTTCAAGACCTGTTCCAAAAGTGCCTTTATAGTATTTTATGGTGGCTTTTTGAGAATAAGGCAAAGGAGTCGTCTTGCTCTTAAAGAAATAACTTTTTTCACAGAAAAATTCAAGAGCATGTGATTCTGTTTACTTACGAAGTAGAAGCTTGTCTGTGTTTTTTGATTGAAAACAAGAGAGAGGAAAGAATATACTGAGTTCCACATATGTAAGTATTTTTCCTAAGCTGTGATTTTGAGGCTGGTAATATAAATATACTTTGGATGTCTGCTAGAAACAATCTGGGATTTCTCTAAGCCACTTTAGCCTGTCTGGAGGCCTTCAATAAAATCATAACTATTTTATATATATATATATATATATATATATTCTCTGTTGCATATTATATAAATATTGCTTAAGCTCTTTTCCTGCTTACACGGAACCTACATTGGCAGTAGAAATCAGGGCCAGTTTCCATGGCAACATGGTGGCACTGGGAGAAAGGCTGATGCTGTGCTGTGGTTGGTAATTTTTATGCAAGAAGAGATACAGAGCTGCATTTTTAGTTAAGAAATGTATTTCAAGGCACAAGAGCATTTCACCTTTTTAATAAGTCTATTTAAAAGGTAGGACTGTGTAAGAATGAAAATTGAGATCTATTGTTTGATGTTTGCAGTAGAGAATTTATTTTTGTCATTACAAACCAGCACTTTAAAATGTATCCACAGTTACTACTGCTCTTTCTGCATGGAAATAGTGTACTGAAGACAAAGGAAGTTTTGTTCTGGGGTGAGAGAGAGACAAAATGGACTGAATTTTGACTTCGTCTCCTAGTCCTTTCAGTCTGTTTTTCACCTTCTGATCTCTTGCAAAATAATTTTCACAAAAGTCTTTAAGGATTTCCAGGCAAATACTGTTCTTTTTTATTTTAACCTCTGGATTTCTTTATTTTCTCTGGGTTTTCAAAAAATAGTCCTCACTCGTTTGTTCTTTCCATCCTCTGCTATCTTTCAGTGGTACTCAGTATACCTTTTTCTATTTTTTTGCATGATCATAGGGATGGGAAGAGCTCTGAAACTGACTCCTGTATCTTTATTTTCCTCTTCTGAAGGGAAGCCAAGCCCCTCACGTCCCATATCTGCTGGAGAACACCCAGTAGTTCTGCACAATTACTACTCCTTGTATATTTTTGTTTGCTATTTGTGTATTAGTTGTCATCAATATTTATTTAAGAAATGGTTGTAGCTGGTACACAGATGTCTAAGGGGAATTCAGATGAAGTTGGAAGAATCATGGACATTATTTTACAAACTTTCTTCTGTGTACTTGTGAAGGTCGCTGATTGGGGTAGACTGTGATGCGTGGTGAGGTGAAGAAAGTGAAGGTTGTATTTAAAATAAAAAAGGCTTTCTGTTATACTTCCCTACAAGTTATATTTTGAAGAGCTTTGATGAGAAGCTTAGGTAGTTGTTTTCCTTGCTATTAATTAAAAGCTCGGGGTCAAGGAACGCATGATTTAAAGGTATCAGAGCTTTCTAGAAATGCTACAGTTGGGTAGCAGGAGTCATTAAGGGAAGGGATTTTTAAAGCCTGTAGTTTCTTTTCTATCTTCGATGGGACTAAGGTGAAGGTTTGCTCATCTCTTTGTATTTCTCTGTGCCTCCTACACTGCAAAATACTTGCTCCACGTTGTTGAAGTGGAATGTTTTGAGAAGTTGGAACCTTCTAAGCAGAACCTGGCTGGAAGCAGCATTCTTCTGAAGTGTGAAGGGCTCTGTTCATCTCGATGAATCATCTTTCTTTCCCAACCCTAGCACTATACAGTTAGTCTGTATCTGGTTACCTAGCAGGAGTTAATCAAATGTTAGAAGAGAACTGATTTATTCTGTGACGTGTGTAGAAATCTGAGCAGATAAAAGCTTCACAGAGTACTATGAGCCTCTTTGCTGTGTCTGGCACCCACATTATCAATCAGAATTAAGCTTGAAGGTGTTTTACACCTGTCCAAGGCTCGGTTACCTGGTCATGCTGATGATGTAAAGAAATCTCACTTACAGTGGAATATCTCCGTCTTGTCCTACAATCAGTATGTGTTTCAGCTGTCATCTTTTCAGAGCTTTATCAAATCAAAGCTCTAAATGATAGCCTGTGTGCACAGTTGTGCATCTTTGGTCAGGAGAAGCAAAACAACTCTGCCACTAATGTAGGTACATAAGGTGAGATGAGCCTGGTACATTTTCACCTCCCCTCAACTTTGTCTCTTGAAGCACAGTCGTCCAGCTCTGAGTTTCCTTCAGCTCATTTCCACCCGTTACTGCTGACGTTCTACATAGCTTCTTGAAGACTTCCCTAAGGCTTGTCAAATAACTGAGCCAATGCCAGAGTAGACTTTAGCTGTCTTTGGCACTGCCTTAGCTTAGGGAAAGTCAAGCAAGACATTGTAAGCGTATGTTAAGTGTCTTAGTTTTAGCACCAGTCAGATCTCTTGCTGTTAGGAATATTGCTGTGAGGTAAAGCATGCCAATGCTGGAATGAGTCAGGTCACCTAATAACCCTTATTCTTGGGCTTACTGACACAAAAGAGGTCGTGAAAGCCTCATTGGGAATTGTCACAGTATTTGAACCAAATCGTTGCAGTATTTGAACCAACCTGAGAAGGCTTTAAGGTACTGAAGTTAACTTCCCTGACTCTTCTGAACTAGCTGCTGCTAGTTGAAGATCTAGTCAAATGAAAGTGTCTGCACTTTCAAGCTTTAGAAAAATTAAGACCTCCATAATGACAAGGGAAGAACCCTTTGTATCGAGATACGGGGAGTTTAACAGGGCAGTATAAAGAGAGCGGAAATAACAGTAAATGCTACTGAAATAATAAAATGAGTAATCTATTACACAGCACTCAGGAATCAATTGCCTTTCCCCTGGTCCTGTTGCTGAGCAAAAAAAAAAAACCTGCCCACTGCCCTGGGGCCACTACCTCTGCTTTATATAGTGGGCATGATGCCAATATGGTGTTGAATATCTCCTCAGCTGGTTTGGTTGGCTAGCCTGGGCGTGGCCCCTCCTAGCTGCTTGTGGAAATGAATCTGAAACAGGACAGCTCTGCAAGCCATGAGACAAGTGGTTGAATAGGCAACACAGCACAAGGAAGAATCTTACGGTCTGAGGAATAATGAGCTCTGCACTGAAGGAACGTGTAACAGGAGATGTGGAACGTTGTGGACTTTGGATAGAGAAAATATGTTCTGAAAGGTGGTTGTATAGGAGATCAGCTGTAAATTTTGCATTAAAAATATGCAAAGTAAAGTGAAAAAATATTCAGGGATCTAGGTATTTTTAAAAAATACTATTTTTTCCCCTCAGGAACTTAAATGACTGTTTTCTTCTCGATCTGTTTATCAAACAATTGTTCAAACAAAAAGTGTTTCCATGTAATAATTACCACTGCCTCTGTGAAGACAAGAAGATGAAAAGATCAAGTTACAGAGTCATGAATTACATGATGTATTACCTGAGAAGGCCTTACTGAGGTCATTTTTCTACAGTTTCATAGAATCATAGAATGGTAAGGTTGGAAGGGACCTCAAGGATCATCTAGTTCCAACCCCCGGCCATAGACGGGGCCACGTCCCACTAGTACAGGTTACTCAAGGCCTTGTCCAACCTGGCCCTGAACACCTCCAGGGAGGGATTATCCACAACCTCCCTGGGCAACCTGTTCCAGTGCCTCACCACCCTCACTGTAAAGAACTTCCTCCTGACATCCAATCTAAATCTTCCCTCTGCCAGTTTAAACCCATTGCCCCTACTCCTGTCATTGCAAGACCTTGTAAATAGTCCCTCCCCAGCCTTCCTGTAGGCCCCCTTCAGATACTGGAGGCTACTATAACATCTCCTCGAAGCCTTCTCTTCTCCAGGCTGAAGAGCCCCAATTCTCTCAGCCTGTCCTCATAGGAGAACTGCTCCAGTCCTCTGATCATCTTTTTTGCCCTCCTCTGAACCCGCTGCAACACTTCCATGTCCTTCCTGTGCTGGGGGCTTCAGAACTGCACACAGTACTCCAGGTGGGGTCTGACAAGAGCAGAGTAAAGGGGCAGAATCCCCTCCCTTGCCCTGCTGGCCACGCTGCTCTTGATGCAGCCCAGGACTTGGTTGCTGTCTGGGCTGCATGTGCACACTGCAGGCTCATGTTGAGCTTTTCATCAACCCAGACCCCAAGGTCCTTTTCCTCAGGGCTGCTCTCCAACCATTCCCCACCCAGCCTGTATTTGTGCTTGGGATTGTGCCTACCCAGGTGCAGGACCTTACACTTGGCCTTGTTGAATTTCGTGAGGTTGGCCTGGGCCCACCTCTCCAGCCTGTCCAGGTCGCTCTGGATGGCATCCCTGCCCTCTAGCAAGTCAACTGTGCTACACAGCTTGGTGTCATCTGCAAACTTGCTGAGGATTTGAATGTCTTAATAATGGAGGTGAGAGCCAGTCCCTCTGAACTGTAATTCAGAGTTAAGCATTCAAAACCATGTTCCTGATTGCTTTTCTTTTTGATGCTATGAAGTTGCAGCTCAAAAAACTGTGTCACAGATGCAGGGAAACTCAGCCAAGACATTCATGCAGGTCTAAGCAGAGCAGCAAAAAATATGCCCTGTTTCTTGGTCTTAACTGTGATCAGTGTCCAGGTTTCAAGATTGGGTTCTTGCCTATGGTAATACCAGATAAAGAAGGTATAGGTGCAGCCCTCCAAGTATGTCAGACTATTTTAAAATATGGCATATTTAAAACTAGATGCACACTGTTTATCTGGATTCGGGTGCAAAACACATCTGTAGTCCTGCCATCTTCTCACTTTCAACTGCTGCTGGGTTTGCAATCTCTTTGCTTCTATTATGTATTTATGTTAGGAGAACGGATGCTTAAATTAACGTGAATGAGCAAAATAAGATAGAAACTGAAAGCAGACATTTCATATATTGTACTTATGGTCATGTACACCCAAAGCAAGAATTCCAGGAGCTTTTGAACATGCAAAATGTTTTTGAATGATAGGCAGGTTTGCAACTTATGTCTAATATTTCAGGTTAAAAGTTTTAAGTTGTTTTTGTTTAGTTTGTTTTTATTAATTGCTGATGCTGCAGTCCAAGCATAGGTACTTTCATAACATAATGGGAAGAACTGTTAAAATTCTTGTGGAGTCCTATGGAGAAGGTGTTAGTAGCATTTGGAAGTTTGGGGTGAGGGTTATGTGCTTTGAAAGAATTTGAGATCAAACATTTTGAAAGTCGTTTGGAACTATCACAGTTGTTAGTGAAAGGGTGTTAACGATTGTTAATGTAGAAGGCTTATTCCAGCTTCCTGAAAGCAGGATTAATGAGGCAAAATTTTATATCAACAGAGTTCCAGCTATGGCATTCAGAATTTATTGCTGCAGTGATGCTTTGTATTTGCTGCAGAAGAGGTTCCTCTAATTGCTGACTTAGTTATGCAACCTTGTTCCTTCAAGCAGTTTTAGCCAGTCCCTCAGTGTTTGTCCCATCCTTTTGCTTGCCTACTTACCCTTTTCTCATTGCCTGCAGAACTGAGTTTCCAGACATAATCCAGAGCATGATTCATTTGTGCTAACAGGGTGAGTAGGTCTTCCAAACGTTAAACACAGAGATTAAAAACATGCTTTTTTTTTTTTTTTGCATTGAGGTGGTCTCATGAAGTCAGGATTACATTTTACTTGGGTAAAAAAGACAAGAGGTACTCTGCTACCAACTACATTTAATATGAAGCCAAGAGTTACAATTTCACCGTTCCTATGAAATCTTTTCTACTTGGTGGTTAAATAGATAAAAAGAGGTGTAGGATATTGAATTTGTTGATTTATTCTTTGTTTACTTAAGATTCTCATAGTTGCCTTTGTATGATTTCTAACACATATAAATGGAGTATCACACAGAATGAACCAGGTTGGAAAAGACCTTTGAGATCACTGAGTCCAACCTATCATCCAACACCTTCTAATTAACTAAACCATAGCACTAAGTGCCACATCCAGTCTCCTTTTAAACACCTCCAGGGATGGTGACTCCACCACCTCTGAGGGCAGCCCATTTCAATACCAATCACTCTTTCTGTGAAGAACTTTCTTCCTAACATCCAGCCTAAACCTGCCTTGTTGTATAAGCTTCCTTGTAGTTTGTGTATGCTGACATTAACTTTAAGAAAGTTGTTTGCTTGTACTATAAACAGAGACTAAATCCATGTTTCATAATTTAGTTATGAATTCATATTTGGGTGTATCTTTGACTTTGGATGGTCATTGATTTAAGGGGTTTTGATGCCAAATTAAGTTGAATCTCCTAACTTTTCCAGAGACAGATAGGGTTGATAGTCAATGGAGGGTGTTTCTTCTTCCTCCTCTTCAAAACTTACAGAGTTGTTGCTAATGGCAACTGTAAGATACTGAAGCTACAATAGTATGTTTTCTGATTATATTAACAGAAAGATTAGAAACGCTATAGTTTAACATGACAAAGTCAGAATTTAAACACTACAGAAACATGCCAAAACGAAATTAAAGTGTTTATTTCTGTTTAGAGACTTTTGAGTTGTTCTGTTAAAAGTAATCCATCACACAGTTTAACTGTAGTAAGAGAAAAGAGAAGTCAAAGCAAATAGTGGCTACGGGGTTTCCTCTCGGGTGTTATCATCAGTCAGAAGTGGAGGTGCATACACAGGGAGAGGGAGGAATGAGCTGTGCAGCATGCGAAAGGACTCCTGTTGCAAGAGGTTTTGGAGAAGGTGAAGCTGTCTGTGAAGTTTATGAGGCTTTTTAAAATTAGGTTGGTGTGGGCAAAGAAGGGCAGGGAAACTGGGGAAGGATCTGGATCTTAGGTGGAACTGCTGGGGGAACTGGGGTTGTTTAGTCTGGAGAACAGGAGATTGAGGGGTGACCTTACTGCTCTCTACAACTACCCGAGGTGTGGGGCTTGGTCTCTTCTCCCGGGTAATAAGCAACAGGATAAGAAGAAATAGCCTGAGGTTGTGCCAGGGGATGTTTAGATTTAGTATTAAGGAAAAAAAAAAAAAATCTTAGAATGGTTAAGCGTTGGAACAGGCTATCCAGAGAGGACTCAGAGTCATTGGAAGTGTTCAAAAAACATATAGATGTGGTGCTTAGGGATGTAGTTTAGTGGTAGACTTGACAGTGTTAGGTTAATGATTGGACTTGATCTTGGAGCTCTTTTCCAGCTTTAATGACTTTATGAGTCACTGACATTCCTTATCTGTTAGGATGTTCACATAAGAATCTCTGTATTCCCCACTGACCAGCCCATGTCCCATGGAGTTAACAGCAGTTCTGTTTCTCTTCTTTGGCTTTTAGAAATTTATGCTGTTTATCAATTTAACTTCCTCAGCCTTTACAGCACTTTACTGGTGACTAGAAATATGGGTAAAGTTGAAGCTGACGAATGTATTTCCAGGTATTTTCTTTTTGTGTTGCCAGCTGGGCCTGTTTTTTTTTCTTTTTTTTAACAGTTGGCTTTTTTTTCCCCTTCTGCAAGTCTGTAATGGATGACTGGTCTTGAAAGTAGAACTCTGCAAGAAAAGCAGTATTTGAGGAGGAAAACATTATACCCTGGCAAGTTCAGTTAAGATTGAAGCTTTCTGGATAGATTTTGGCTTCTGTCTTAAGAACATTTTAACAGAATTACATGTGTTTGACATTTTATTCGGGACTGACTTTCAGAACTTGAAACCAATTACTTCTGAGAACTTGATGTAATTCTGTAGAAAGCCCAGAAGAGCTACATCCTGTAATATCTACAAACCTGACAGACCTTAGTGCGTCACGTTACATGCGTGATGTAATGTGATCACAGAATCATAGAATGGTCTGGGTTGGAAGGAACTTCCGAAGGTCATCTGGTCCAATCCCCCTGCAGTCAACAGGGACATCCTTAACTAGATCAGGTTGTCCAGAGCCCTGTTGAGCCTCACCTTGAATATTTCCAGAGATGGGGCCCCAACCACCTCCCTGGACAACCTGTTCCAGTGTTCCATGGTGCAGAACCTGTCCCTAACATCCAATCTAAATTTGCTCTTCTCTAGTTTGAAGACACTGCCCCTTCACTGTAGGCCTTTGCAGTCTCTCTCCATATTGCTTCCAGCCCCCCTTCAGGTACTTGAAGGCCCCTACTAAGTGTCCCTGTAGCCATCTCTTCTGCAGGCTGAACACTTCCAGCTCCCTCAGCCTGTCCTTGTAGCAGAGGTGCTTCAACCCCCTGACTATTTTTGTGGCCCTCCTCTGGACCCACTCCATCAGGTCCATGTCCTTCCTGCGTTGAGGACTGCAGAGCTGTATACAGTACTCCAGGTAGGGTCTCACGAGGGCAAAATGACAGAATCATGTTTCTCTGTCTGCTGGCCACAGTGCTTTTGATGCAGCCGAGGCTGCCAGTAGCCTTCTGGGCTGCAAGCTCACACTCTGCTTGTGTCCAGCTTCTCATCCCTCAGCACCCCCAAGTCCTTTTCTGATGTGGCAGCCCAGTTCATAAATTTTGGGTTCATAGGGAGAAGCTTTATGGTGAGGAGCAGAAAATGAGCAACATCTCTCTGCTCTAGTACTCTGCTGCTAGGCTGGGGTAGTGGCATGATAGGACTGAAGTACTCCCTGCTTGAAATGGTGTTCATTTACAGCTACCTGCTGTTTTGGATGGAAGAAGGAAAAGTGCTTTGGCATTTGACTTTGAGTATATGGTGAAGCCCAAGATGACCTCCAAAGGCTGGTAAGCATGTGAGAATGAAAAAGTCATTCTCTGTTTAGCTGTTTGTTTGAGGTTACAGAAGGTGCTGTGTCTGAGCTTGCATCTGATGGTGTAATGGTATCTTTTGAAGGAATGTTAAGTCCCAAGAGGACTGATAATTTTGTTTGATGATGACCACATCTAGAAACTGTTTGATGCTTGTGACATGCCAGCAGGTTTTTTGGTGTGTGCATGGATTTTCTACAAATTATATGGTTTTTCATTAGAGAGACTAAGAAACCTGAGGCTGTTTAGTCTGGGGAAGAGAATGAAAGATGATCTCATCAGTATGAACAAATATATGAGGGGTGGGTGTCAAGTGGAAGGGGCCAATCTCTTTTTGCTGGTCAGCAGCAGTAAGGCAAGGAGCAATGGATACAAACTGGAACAGAAAAGGTTTCACCTCACCATGAGGAGAAACTTCTTTAGAGTGAGGGTGACAGAACCCTGGAACAGGCTGCCCAGAGAAGTTGTGGAGCCTCCTTCTCTGGAGACTTTCAAAACCTGCCTGGGCACATTCATAGAATCATAGAATGGTAAGGTTGGAAGAGACCTCAAAGCTCATCCAGTTCCAACCCCCGGCCATAGGCAGGGACACGTCCCACTAGAACAGGTCGCTCAAGGCCTCATCCAACCTGGCCTTGAACACTTCCAGGGAGGAAGCAGCCACAATCTCCCTGGGCAACCTGTTCCACCTGTGTCTCACCAAGAACTTCTTCCTGACATATAGTCTAAATCTCCCCTCTGCCAGTTTAAATCCATTGCCCCTTATCCCATCATTACAAGACCTTGTAAATAGTCCCTCCCCAGCCCTCCTGTAGGACCCCTTCAGATACTGGAGGCTACTAAAACATCTCCTCGAAGCCTTCTCTTCTCCAGGTTACAGAGCCCCAACTCTCTCAGCCTGTCCTCACAGGAGAGCTGCTGCAGCCCTCTGAGCATCTTTGTGGCCCTCCTCTGGACTCACTCCAGCAGTTCTATGTCCTTTGTGTGTTGGGGGCTCCAGAACTGCACACAGTACTCCAGGTGGGGTCATTCCTGTGTGGACTACCCTAGGGGATCCTGCCTTGGCAGGGGGATTGGAGTTGATGATCTCTGACCTCCAATCTCTAATGTTCTGTGATTCTGTGATTACTATCAGAGCACAAATAACACTTTTTCTGTAAAGCAAACAATTTCTTGGCGTTAGAGACGTGACTCCTTATGGTCTTTTTCCTTCTTGGCTTAGAGACTTTTTTCCTAAAAAGCAGTAACGTGGTCTTTGGCATAATTAAAAATAATTGTAATAAATTACAAATAATTGATCATAACTGTTAACATTTAAAATTATTTAGAATTATAGCCACTTTAAAAATCTTACTTGAACTATGCAACATAACCGTTCCTTGAGCAAGAACTTGGGCTTTGTTTAGATCCGTCTGGTGTCTTTGCTGCTTGTTGTGTGTGTGGATTTATTTAGAAAACCTTAATTTAAGGCTGTCTCTGGTTCAAAGGACTCACTGTTAGAAGGCACCTGTCTAATTAAGCTAAATCTGCATTTGGGAAAAACAGGCAAGAGTTCAACTGGTAAAGCAGACACCATTTTAACAAAGAACAAAGAGAATCCAAGTAATTGAGTCCTTAAAGAATTAGCAGCTGAAAGAAAGTTGTATGCAGAGATTTCAGATTTTAACCCCTATAGCACCTGAGAGATTCTCCTTTTGGACTTAGAGAGAAGCATAGCTGGAGAAACTTCCAGATGGACCCACACCTACTCAGAGATTTCTTATGGCATTCCCTAAAGAGATTTGGTGGACATGTTGGGGATGTTGTAACACTGTTGGAATACAGTTTACTCAAAATTTTGATTTATTAACTATATGGCTTGGTCGTTTAACTTCGCCATCCCTGGAGGTGTTTTAAGCAGTGTGTGGAGCTGGCACTTAGGGACATGGTTTGGTGTTGACTCTTCAGTGCTGGGTCAGAGGTTGGACTTGGATGATCTTGGAGGTCTCTTCCAACCAGATGTTTTCTGTGATTCTATTCATCTGAAAATCTTGAGGAGGCTTTTGTTTTCCACTCAGAGATAGTTCTTAGCTTGACCCCACCAATTTCTGTCTCCCTCCTGATTTTTTTTGTTGTTCGACTCAATCTATGACTCTTCTGAGAAAATGCTTTCTTAAAGAAGGACAATCAGGTGCAGATCCTAGCTACTTTCAAATTAAAGCTTTATTTACCTAAAAGTCATCTTTAAGTTAATGAATTCAGTAATTCACTGTGCCTGCAGTGTAGTGTTTTCAGCAGCATTCCTGTTCTATGCCTGTTCCTAGTGGAGAACAGGAAAATCTCTTCAAGCCACCTTTTTGTACAGCAGTCTTCCCTGTGGCGCATTATTATCCATTAGTCAATAATAACAACAATAAAACCATGTTTTTTTTGTCAGTGAGAATTTTGGTTAAAGAAACCTTAAGTCTGTTGTGGTTTTTGATAATGGAAGTCATTCATTTGTTGAGAAAAACAGAAGAATGTCTAAAGATGAAGCAGCTAGGCAAGGTCAGACCCAAAATCCATCTGCGCTCCCTCTGGCCAGTAACAGTTGCCTGGGGAAGAGCACAGGCTTGGGCCTCAGTAGGCTGAATACTCCCACATCCAGTGATTTCAAGCTGATGGGTTTTGTGAGTCAAAGGCAGTTTTGTGTTAGCTATCCAGTTGATATTTCTTCCATGGGTGTTTTTCTAAGCTCTCTTTGAACTTAGATAACTTCTCTTATCCATGATATCCGGGGAAAAGAAGTGGCTTTGGTTTAAATGTTATATGGCATGAGTAATATTTTTTTTTTTTTGTCAACTTGGCTCAATTTGTGTAGGGAGAGGCAGTGAACAGTCATTTCCTATTTGCTTTCTCTGTGTCTTGAGATTTTATAGGTCTCTACTGTCTGTTTTCCTGGCTGTAGAGTTTTGGTATGTTCAGATGCCTTCTCATATGCAAGGTATTTCATGTTTTTATTCACCCCTTTCCAGAACAGAACAACAACAAAACACCCCACAGCATCAACAGCAAAAACTCCTGAACAGTTCTTCTTGAATTTCTCATGGTGTAATTTTCCTGACATTTTCAGGTTTTAATGTTATGGAGATTGCTTTTGCTCTTGGCTGTTCCCCAGCTGGAACGTGGAAAAAGCAATGTGTCAATGGCACATAACAGTAAAATGAAGTTGTCAGTAATTTTACATTTCTTAAAGTGGGTGATTGATTTTTCTGTAAGACTTCATGTAGCTCTGCCATGTATTTTTCCTCAAGTTTACCGCAGAGGAGAAACGCTTCAGTTTTTCTTTTGGTTTGTACTAAGCATTCCCTGTAAGCAGGTTAAAATTGGGTTTTGTTGTATTTTGATTGGATGCTGCTATAATTTTTTTTTTTTTTGGGTCCATTTAAAAGGGAGTAATTAAAAGGTTGCATCCTGCTACCTGGTTGGTTACATCCTGCTAGCTGGTTGGTTGCATCCTGCCAGTTGGTTTCTTGTAGTACTTCTTTCAAAACAATGGTAAAATTTTATTTTTTTTCCCCCTATCAGCCTGTGAGGATGCTCAGTTTTCTGCATACCTACTTACAGAATACTGTTGAGTCTGGAAATCATGTCTCATCTTCTATTAAGTTATGCTTTGATGGCGATACATAACCTAATGATGGCAGACCATAGAATACTAAGTGATTGCTTCAGAAAAAAAGAAGAGATTTAGTACATGACTCTGCATGCATATGTTGCCTATTGCATATCATTATATACAGCTTTTTAGGAAATAAGAAAGAACAATAACTTGAAATGAATGCAGCCTTTGAATAGCTTGTTATATTGTTACAGTTTTTGACACTTACGTTTCTGAAAAGAGAATGAAGGTTAGCATATGTGGGTTTTACAGCTTTTGTTTTAATGCCAGAGGTGTTTTAAAGTCCTCTTTGATGAAAAAGTAATTCACAGAATCACAGTGTCAGGGGCTGGAAGGGACCTTGAAAGCTCATCCAGTCCAAACTTCCTGCAGAGCAGAATCACCTAGAGCAGATCACACAGGGACACGTTGAGGCAGGTTTCGAATATCTCCAGAGAGGGAGACACTACAGTCCCCCTGGGCAGCCTGTTCCAGGGTTCTGTCACCCTCACAGTGGAAAAAAAAAAAAACCTCCTCATGTTTCCATGAAACTTCCTATGCCTCAGCTTCCACACACTGCCCCTTGTCCTGTCATTGGGCATCACCTAGCAGAGCCTGGCTCCATCCTCTTGGCACTCACGTTTATATCTTCATAAACATTAATGAGATTACCCCTCAGGCTCCTCCTCTCCAAGCAGCACAGCTCCAGCTACCTCAATCTCTCCTTGTAAGAGAGACGTTCCACTCCCTTCATCATCTTTGTGGCTCTGTGCTGCACTCTTAAGCAGTTCTATGTCCTCCTTGAACTGGGGGGCCCAGAACTGGACAGAGTACTCCAGATGCTTCCTCACCAGAGCAGAGTACAGGGGGAGGAGAACCTCTCTCGACCTACTAGCCACAGCTCTTCACATTTCAAGAAAATCGTATGCTGGAAAAATGAGATCTAAGCTAAATAAAGTGGCGTGTATCACAAAGGAAGATACCGTTCATAGAACAGTTACAGAATAATTTTGGTTGGAGGAGACTCTTGAGATTATCAAGTCCAGCTGTTAACTCGGCACTGCCAGGTCACCACTAAACCAAGTTCCTAACCACCGTATCTGCACATCTTTTAAATACCTCCAGGGATACTGACTCCACTACTTCCCTGCGCAGCCTCTTCTAATGCCTGACAAACCTTTATTTGAAGATGATTTTCCTAATATCCAACCTAAATCTCACCCGGCACAACTCTGTCCTTTTGCTTTTTTTACTCAGGACAAGAGGCTGACTCTTACCTCACTACAGCCCCCTTTCAGGCAGTTGTAGAAAGCTATAAAGTCTCTAATGCAGGATGCACACTGTATTCTTGTTGAAATGTTCACTGTAGCTTATCCTTCCACTTCAATAAAAGGGCTACTAAAAAATAGCAAAACTGGAGTTCTTTCATCAGCTGCTGTCCTACCTAACACAGTGAAATTGTATGTTGGCAGAAGAGCAAGCACTGGTGATGCCAGGATGAGTTATTCAACTTGGCAGCAGAATTTAAGCAGCCAAGTGAAGTGCTGAAGACTTGATCTTCACCTATACCCTAGAAATGTAGAAGTGAAACAAACCCTAATAATCCCTTGCTGAGAATCCCAAACTGAAGCAAAAAATTGCAAAAGCCAATAATGCAGAGTTAGCATGCGGCATTTGTTTCACCCTTCTTTGTGTCCTAATGTTTTATTGCTTCCAAAGATGCAAGCAAAGCTAAAAGGACAAACCAAAGATCTTGCTTAGTTTAAATCAGTGTTCTGTTGTTAACAGATAAAGCATGCTTATTTCCTTCTGGAGTTATTTAATACCTTTCATTTTTTCCTGATGTGCGCAAAGGACAATAAGAAAATGCTCATGATTTACCAAATACAGCTAAGATTGGAGACAGAAAAAAACCCCAACCTTTTAAAAACAAAGATTTTAAATATAGTATCTTGAGAGAGATTCAGAAGCAGCTGTTCTCTTAATCTGTTTTCTAGGAATAAATTCAAATGCTGACTTTTTCGAAATCTTGGGTTGTACAGTCCTTCCCTCTGTTGGAGGAAATTTCTTGGTGTTCCTTGTTTCAAAACAAGCAACGAAATATGTGAATCTCAATTCCAGAAATTCTGCCAGTATTAATTCTATCCAGTATTATCCTTGTCTTGTGAAGAAATAGAGCAAGTAGGTGTTATTTGAAAAGACAAAATCAGCATCACCTCAATGGATTTTTGAACTTACGAGCTGTGTATCACATTGCCATGACCTACCGTAGGTTTTATTATGTTTTTACTGCCTTATATGACCAAAATAATAACATGGAAACTTGTGGTGAGAGCCAAGTACTGGTACCATCCGAAGTAAGGAGCTGAAGCACTGATGGATGACCCCGTATTACCTGGCACACTACTTTCAGATCTGTTGATGAACTGTAGGGTTTGTTGCTATGCTTTAATTTTCTGGCTCATCAATAGCATTAATAATTCCAAAGTGTTCATAGTTCTTCATCTGTTTGTCCAAGATGTCCTTTGCTTGAGCAGATGATGTTTCAAGGCTTGTAATTTAGATCCTTTTACTATGACTTGTTGATTAAAGCTTTCTGAAAACATCAGACTGGGCACAGAGGCCATCAGCTTGCTGTCACCATGAAACCATTGGAAAGCCATTAGTGTAACAGTGCAGTAAGATTAACTGGTCAGAGAGAGTGCTATCCCTTCCATTTGCTCTGCCTGTTTACTCTTCTCACAATGTATGATGTATAGACATGTTGGGAGCAAACGAGGAAACATCAAGGGAAAAGAAGAGCATGGTTTATATAAGTAGGAGCATGTGCAAACATTTATTATGTGCCCAGGTAGCCAAGAAGGCTAATGGCCTCTTGGCCTTTATTAAGAACAGTGTGTCCAGGAGGAGTAGGGAAGTGATTGTGTCCCTGTACTTGTCACTGCTGAGGCCACAGTTTGAGTACCGTGTTCAGTTCTGGGCAGCATGGTATAAGAAAGACATTGAGATCCTGGAGGGTGTCCAGAGAAGAGCAGCAAGGCTGGTGAGGGGTTTGGAGGGCAGGGCATACAAGGAGTGGCTGAGAGAACTGTTTAGCTGGAGAAGAGAAGGCTAAGGGCATAGATCTTACTGCTCTCCAAGGGGGTCATAGTGAGGCTGGTGTTGGTCCCTTTGCCCAAGTAACTAGTGATAGGAAATGGACTTGAGTTATGCCAGGGGAAATTTAGATTGGATATTAGGAAAGAAACTCTTTACTGAAAGAGAGTGATGAGGCATTGGAACGGTGCCTGGGGAGGTGATGGAGTTGCTGTCCCTGGGAGTGTTGAAGGAGTGTGTAGATCTGGCTCTTCAGGATATTGTTTAGTGGTCATGCTAGTTGCGTTACAGTTGAACTCAATCTTAAAGGTCTTTTCCAACCCTAATGATTCTGGGGTTCTATTCTATGATTATTTATCCTCCAAATGGATCTCTCGTCTCTCCTCTTTCTGTCCTAAATTTTATGCGATTAAAAATTACATAAACCTGTTGTTTGGGTAGATTCTCACCATAACTTAAACCATCAATAAATTAATTCAAAATATTCCTTCTTAAATTTAACCATTTATTGAACAAATAGACAAATGTTATTATGGGAAAGGGGTAGCAGGCAGATAAGTTTGGTATGCACACAACTTTCAGTGATGTCCTTTAAAGTAAAGGCGTAAGAGCAGCTGCTGTGCAGGCGGTGCACGTTGCCAGTGGAATTTATTTCTGACTGTGTACTCTTCAACTCCAAATGCTCTGTCTTGAACAATTGCAGTGTGTAAAAATAAAAAGTGGAAAGGGGAATTATGAAGAGAAGTAGGATAAACATAAATAGTTTTTAGTCATGATTGAGGAAGTATTTGAATCTAAATTTTAGGAGCTAAGAAGTTAGCAAATTACAGATTTCTGTTTGTTAATGTGGTGGTTTTCAGACAGCTTAAATTTGGAGTAGATACGGATGCAAATTGCAGCAGCTTTTGGTGGCACAGAGGCTTGAAGATACTTTGTAAGTGTGTTTTGTAAGCATATTTATTTGACAAGTACATAGTTTTTACTTGTGTGAAGTATGGATACAAAAAAATAACAGCATCAACCTGTTTATAAAGGAATTATTTCACAAACAGATGTGCTCCTTCCCTGGATTTAATATTTTACATGGATTGAAAACAGTCAGAATTTCAAAATATGAGTAGTTTGTGAATGTGTAGAAATTCCGAGTATTGACTTTTCCAGAATAGCATGTAATTTTTTTTTTTTAATCTTCCAAACTGGGGGGGCCAGCCAGGATTTAAAAAAAAAAAAAAAGATTAAAATCTCATAGGTGATGATGGTGCTGTGGTGGTTTTTGGTTTTGGTTTTGTTTTTTTTTGTTTGTTTTTTGTTGTTGTTGTCATTTGTTTTTTTCCCCCCTAATCAGTGCATATTAAAGCATACTGTGTGTGTTCTGCAACTGTATCATAGCCTACCTAGGAAGATGACTTTTTCTCTCTTTCTGATAGCTGTCGTCAGTATTTTTTTATACTGATACAGCTTTCCATAGTCTTGGCAGCAGCTACAGAGAGAGGAAATGCATTAATTCATCTGGTTGGAAGAAGAGTGTTTCACGCTGTGCATTAATGAGCTCTTTCTCCCTTCAGCTAGCAGGCAGGAGGTTTTGGATAAGTTGGTGTTCTCAAAAAAATATTCTTCTCAATTGTGCTCAAGAAGGTAGATCTAGTAGCTCATCTGCTCATCAGGAATTCTGAAAGCTCATCCATACCTGATTATGCGCTTTATGTATCTTTTGCAAGCTGTTCCAGCCAGTATGTCCAAATTCATTTGAGACCTGCTTTTGATTTGGTCAGGTGCCTCTCCATGCCTCTCTAGAGTTCTATAGGCGATGTGAAGGATGACAGTGAGAACACGTTAGACACATGCCATGGGTATTTTCCAAGGCTTTCCCCCTCCCCTCTGAGGGACTGGAAAGTCTTAAATTTACTGAGTGTGCTCTTTCTTTCATTTTCAGGCCAGAGCCTCAACAGAAAGCTCCCTCTGCACCTCCACCTCCACCCCCGCCCCCACCGCCACCCCTGCCAGAGGCCACTCCACCAGAGCCGGAGGAGGAGATTTTAGGGTCTGACGATGAGGAGCAAGAAGATCCTGCAGATTACTGTAAAGGTGTGTGCAATTCAGCAGTGTCTGTGAGGGTGAACGTTGTCTTGCAAGTCTTAACTCTGATGCTTGGGAGATTTTTAGAGATCTGACTTTAAATTACAGAATTCGTTTATAAACTGGTGCTCATTCTGGCTGCAGATGCACAATTGTCTTCAGTTCTTTTTCTCTTAGCCAATGTTCACTTCTTAATAAATATATTTTATGTATTTTTGCAATAAATACACAAGTATTGCATCCCTTTTCTCTTCCTGATGTCCTAGCTAGAATAGAGAAGAAACGTTTATTGAGTGATGTTAATTAACACCCAAACCAAGCCAAACAATTTCTCCCACACTCTGAAAGATTGTAAAATATCTTTGTGTCTTTAACAACAACTACATTTATTTGTAAATCTATTATGTTTTTTCCCTTCTCTTCCATCATCCAGTCCAAGATCTTACATTTTTTTCAGGCTGTCTTTCACAAAGAGCCCTCAGACTTGCCTGAAGCTCTCTACATCTTCATTTTAGCTCTTTATTTGCTTAATTTTTGTGTTTTATTAAATGCATCCAAACATGTGACTACAGTGCAACAGTGCCTAAATTTGCTTCAGTGTCACCATTAAATTTTCGAGTGTGTTCCCATTAGGGGGAAGTGTGTACTGTTCTTACATGAAAAATCATAAATAGCAGGTCTATTAACTATGGTATTAGATTTGAAGGATATTAATTTAATTTAAGAAGCATCAACTTTTCATCACTCCATATTGTTGCTGAACAGCCAAAAAGCACTGTAGGCGCACTGGTTGTATCTCACATTCTATATTCCTCATATTGAGACACTTTTTGTGTCATGCATGATACTACCTTTTCATCAGAAGTTCCTATGTAAGCCTGGAGATGTGCAAGCAAGTTGGTTTGGATTTTCAGATTTAACAATTGGAAGTATTTCACTGTGGTGTAAGAAGTTCTAGTAACACATGATATTTCAAAGATTTATTTATTCCAAATAGCAATAGTTAAAAGGGAACAGTAAACTCAAACTGAATGTTGAGTTTTGCATCAGGGAAAAGGAAAATATTTGCACGTTTATTCCTTAAGACAGCTCTTTGGATATTTGCTATTTAAACATCTGTTTACTTGTAAACATCTGTATTTCTTTGAGATAAGTGTTCCAAGGCCCCCACTTAATTCTCCCTGAGGTCAAGGCTGTGTTTAATTTCAAATAATCCACTGTTGTCCATGTTCCATTATCTCTTGCCAAAATGTTACCATCTTCCAGATACTAGAACACAAACCAAACAAAAACTAGTCTGACGTTTACCTGCTTAACCAGAGTCTCTGTGACTACAGCAGGTCAGTAGTGAGATCCGTGTGCTTTTAAAATCAGCTATGTGTTAAACTAGGAATACTCAAGTACTGCTTAAAAAACGAAATCATCTACATGTTAAACTAAGAGTACTTGAGTAGTGCTTAAAAAATGAAAACACCTACATGTTAAACTAAGAATACTTGAGTATTGCCTAAAAAATGAAATCAGCTACATGTTAAACTAAGAATACTTGAGTATTGCCTGAAAAATGAGAAGAAACTGCTGTATACTTCAAGGTTCTTCTGAGTTGAAGCTCTGAATTGATGGAAATGTGATGAAGATAATTCAAGTTTTGGTTCATTTGGATGTCATAATCATAGAATCATAGAATGGTTGGAAGGGACCTCAAAACTCATCCAGACCCAAACCCCCACTGTGGACAGGGACACCTCCCACTATAACAGGTCGCTCAAGGTCTCTTCCAACCTGGCCTTGAACACCTTCAGCGAGGAGCATCCACAGCCTCCCTGTGCAACCTGTTCCAGTGTTTCACCACCCTCACTGTAAAGAACTTCTTCCTAACATCTAGTTTAAATAATCATGATTTGTTCCTGTGAGATCAGTTTTTCTGCTCCAGTAGATGGTTTCTCTTGTTTTCTGATTGTGATTTCACGTAAGAGTGATCAACCTAAGAATCTGAATCAAACGGCTGTATTGGATGCTTTGGGGCCATACAGGCTTCCTGTTTATTTTATATGGAGTATGGGGAATGAATAAGTTACTTGATAAAGAATTCTGGAGATGGCTGTTAGACACCTTATTTCCATTTGTTGGAGAGGTTGCTTTATCAGTTTTGAAGATGCTTGTCTGGTTTGGGTAACCTTACCCGTGTTTACAGAGTGGAAGATAGATATTTGTACATCATCATTTATTATGGAAGTCTTTCTTCCTAACTTTATCTCCAAAATGACAATCTCCTAGGATTCTTGGGTGAGGCACAGGTTTATGCTCATCTACAGTCCGGAATCTCACAGGAGGACAGTTTTGATGAGGGAATATATAATTTTATTTTTTAAAAATATATTCAACATTTCACCCATTCATTGGTAAATTTCCATTGCCAGGGTGGTTTTGTTGCTAATTTTATTTTTAAGGATATTTTGCTATGTGCTAGGCTCACACCTCCACTGCATTACATGCTGGCTAGTAACTAGTCATAATAGTATTTTTAATTAGAAGGTTGGATTAGTTTGAATTAGCACCTCATATAAAAGAGGTAACTAACAGCTATTGATGTAATGCAGACTAACCTCTGTTCCCTGGCAGCTTCCTCCAGGGCCCGTTTAAATCTATGGAGTGGCTTCTTTTGGTGTCACTGAACTTAACATTAAATGTTTTTTAAATCTTTATTTGCTGAAGGAATGGCAATATCTAAAGTCCAACTACATAATTTTTGAAAGGGTGCTGGTCTTCATGGATGTAATTGAAATTCTTTCCTTCTCTGATCATCTTCTTTGCCCCCTGGAGATGTCTCCCATTCATCCAGCTCACAAAGGGAGTAATTCCCTATACAAACACAGAACTAGCTAGCCACAATTAACCAATACATTCAGGAGACTTTTAGGAATAATGATCTCATTTTTCTGACCCTCTTTCTTGAGTGCATGTAGCTAGCTAGCTGGCTGTGAGAGAGACTTGTTTGTTTGTTTGTTTTTCGTTTTTTTTGTTTTTCCTGTATGCTGCAGTGAATAGCACAGAAGGGTTTTTATGGTATGTTATCAGCGGCTCCACTTACACACTTTGAGAATTCTCCAATACCAGTATTGTTTTTCCAAAAGTCCGTAATTTTTCCTCAACCTGTTAATTTTGCATAGATGCTTTCTTGTTGCCATGATTTAGAAAGCTTTGTGTCATGTTGTGGCTTAGGAGAGGAAAAAATGGCTTGTGAAGTACATCTACTCAGAGAACATGCTGCTGCTGTTGGTATGTGTGGCATATGCTGGTGTATTGCTATAATTAGTTGTGACAGGGCCATAGGGACCAAAATAATGTGGCTTTTCCATGTATAGTATTGGTATTCTTGCAATGCAAAGACTTTACTAAACTAACTTAATCAACCCCCAATTAATTAATTTTACTTTGATGTCTTTGATTTCCTCTGTAGAGTATTCCCTCTCCTATGAATAATGGGAAGACCTCTTCAAGTTTTGGATTATTTTTGACCCATTGAAGCACAAGCATGCCACAGGCTAGCTGCAGCCAGGCAGACTTTATAAGGCAGTTCTTTACCTAAACTACTTTTTGGAAACATGGTTACCTGTGTTTAAATTCTTCTTTGAGTGGTGTGCCTTTAAGATGTTGAAAAAGCAAATCTTTGTTTAGTGGGGGAAAAAAAAAAAGTTACTTCTGGATGTTGTTTTAGATATTCCAAGTCTCACTTACACCCTTTCAGCAGTGGAAAAGGCTGTATGAATTCTGAGTGTTATCATGTACATATGAAGCCACAATACTGTTAAGGAATGATTTTAAAGGATTAACTGGCTTGGAAAAAATGATAAAAACATTCCAGAAGTATTTGTATTGTTGAATTTTTAAAATGTTTGTAAACCACAGAGAAATGTGAAAACTCTGTTAAATACTTTTTAGGTTTTTTTAATTCTATCTGTTTGCAAAGGAATAATGATTATACAGCTTCTGTTTCCATGCAATGATACATGCAGGACAAAACTCAGACTGGGAGAAGTGATGGTGAATTATGTGGATTTTTTTTTTTTTTTTTAATCTAGCTCTTGCTGTCAGGTCATTAGACTTGAATCATTTCACAAATGCAAGCCTTATCAGTAACAAAAAGGAAGAATTGCTGAATGTTCTCTTAACCTTCCACTCACACCTATCACTTCATCTTACCAAAGAGCAATTTTTATTGTTGTTCTAAACCACTCAAGAGCTGTGTTAAAATATTACTGCATTTATTCAGATTTTTAAATATTTCCATTGGCTATTACTGCAAGGATGATTAAATAGACAAATTAAAATTTTGGTTTGTTTTTAATGTTTCTGTCAGTAGCCTATGAGGACAGGCTGTGAGAGTTGGGGCTCTGCAGCCTGGAGAAGAGAAGGCTTTGAGGAGACCTTGTAGTGACCTGCCAGTACCTGAAGGGGACCTACAAGGCGGCTGGGGAGGGACTATTGACAAGGTCTTGTAATGACAGGATGAGGAGTTACGGGTTTAAACTGGCAGAGGAGATGTTGAAATTGGATGTTAGGAGGAAGTTCTTTCCAGTGAGGGTGGTGAAACACTGGCACAGGTTGCCCAGGGAGGTTGTGGCTGCTCCCTCCCTGGAGGTATTCAAGACCAGGTTGGATGAGGCCTTGAGCAACCTCTTCTAGTGGGAGGTGTCCCTGCTTATGGTGGGAAGTTGGAACTAGATGATCTTTGAGGTCCCTTCCAACTTAAACCATTCTATGATTCTATGATTTGTATATGCAATAGACTTGAGCTTCATAATGTGGCTGATACAGTTTCTTTTTGTAAATGAAGTGGACAGCAAACTAATTACTGCTTACTCTCGTTAACTCTGCATGCCCCATCCTTTACTGGAGTGTAAATCCAGTCAAGTATTCCAGAAGTGATCTGTTTTTCCATTGGAAGGTAAGGGGTTCCCACTTGGCAGTGCTGTGCATTGTTACTGAGACTGTCACAATTGGGAAGTGGAAATGAAGGTGTCTTTTCAGGTTGCTTGGTGAGTTGTCCTGGCAGGTTTTCATGACTATTTCCTTCACAGTGTTGGTGGAGAGGGAATTTCTAGAGGGGAAATTCTGGGGCTTAGTCTTAGGTTGGGTCTGTATGTCTTGGTCATAGAATGCTTTGAGTTGGAAGGAACTTTTCAGGTCATTTAGTTCAACCTCCCAGCAGTGATCGGGGACATCTTTAACTAGACCAGGCTGTTCAGAACTTTGTCCAACCTGACCTTGAATGTTTCCAGGGATGGTGCTTATATCAGCTATCTGGGCAACCTGGTCCAGTGTTTCAACACCCTCTGTAAAATACTTCCTTATCTTGTCTAAATCTAACCTCTTTTCATTTAAAACCATTACCCTTTGTCCTGTCACAATAGGCCATGCTTAAGTATTGAAGGGCTGCATTGAGGTCTCCTAGCAGCCTTCTCTTCTTCAGGCTGAACAACTCCAGCTATTGCAGCCCTTACACAAGAGGTGTTCCAGCCCTCTAATACCCTACACTGCTGGGACTTTCGTTTTCCTTTTCTCTTCTTTAACTGAAAATGGTGTCTGCATACCTAATTTGTGAAGTGAAATACTGTGTGTGATGGTAAGTAGACCTTTCTCACTAGTGAAAGGTTTAAAGATTGTTCTCACATCTTGGTGGTCTTACATTTGTTCAGAATTTTCATGGACAAGATGAAGCTTCAACATCTTAACTGCTAGGCTGGGGATGCTGAGACTGTGCTCTCTGAGTCTGTCCATGCTACCTATGCACATCAGACTCTATTCTGTGCCTGCTAAACATGCTCTGTCAGCCCTCTGTGGTGGTATAAATGGGGAGGGAGATGGGGAGGGATGTGTGTGAAGTCAGCACTGTATATAGCAAAGACTTTGGCCACCCGTCTGAATGTGTTGCTGTCACTTGGGTCAGATTTGCTGAGACAAATACTTGAGAGTGCTGCTTCCCTGGTGCTCTGGTTTGAGATATTTGAGTCCCTGCCAATGGTGTTATGTGTGGGAGCCTGGGCAGCTGCAGGCGTGACGAATGGGTCAGCTTTTGGTGGGGCATCTGCTGTCTGCTGCTCTTGAAGTTATACCTTAATGTAAACATATCAAAGCTTACATTACCTGAAGTGACACATGGTTTAAGCTTTATTATTACTCTGTTGAATGTGTAATCTTCATAGTTCCATGGTACAGCTCTGCCAAATCTATTAAAACTGCTCTGGAAACATTTGAGAAAAGTTTACAAATCAACTCTTGAACTTCTGTTAAGGCACAAGATGTTATTGGCCAAGAAGGGATATAAATATATCCAGAATTGATGTCATTATTCAACAGATAAAAAAGGAGATGAGAGGAGTTCCTGTTTTAAATCCAAGGGCTCAAGTGATAAGTTCACATTTTTGTCTTAATCGGGCACCAGTTCTAATAAGATTTTCAGGGGATTTCAGAAGAAATATAGCAATTGAAAGTAGCCTGGGGTTTTCCTACTTCTAATAATAGTCTATAACTTAGGATCCTGCCAGAGGGCAGTTGGATGTGACATTTTGAAAGACCAGAAAGAGCTGATAAAATCAATCCTTGACGGCTGCTCTGTCTGCTGCTGCTGGTTTCATGGAAGGTTGCATAGTGCAGCTTTATTATGTGTTTTCAATTTAGGCAAAATTGTGGATGTTATTACTGGTGTGTTAAGGTCACAGTTTTCCATGTGTTTGACTAGGAGGAAGAATACCTCTTAAAATATGAAGGAAATAAAAAGCTTCGTTGCACTTCCTCACACTGCCTGGAAAGCTGAGCTCTTGTCTGCTCTGTCCTGTTGACCTTTCTGCCTAACAGGGCCAGTGTAGTGGTTTAAGTTAGCACCCCAGACTTTGGTAATTAAAAAGCAGTTCAGATAAAGCTTGTTGTTGCCTGCTCTCTCTCCTTCCTTGCTGTAAAAATCTCAGACATGAGAAAAATGCATTGCTGCTGTGGACAGGGACCAAAGAGAACTGCATCAGTAAAGTCTGCATTGTTCCTAACATTTTCTCAGGAAGTATTTTATTGCTCCCTTTATTAGTAGAAAGCGAATGGGAATTAAAACAATCTCTGTTGTGATTCTGCAATCACGCAAAATATGTTGACTGGAGAAGCTTTAAAATATGATAAATAATATAAATCTTTCCTGCAGTCTCTGTGAAGTAGAATGATGTAAGCCTGGGGAAATAGAGAACAGATGGTAATATTACCACTAACAAAATCCAGAAGAGAGAAGGGTGAATAAACTCTACAGTAGTTACAGAACATGATTATTACTTTTTTTTTTTCTCCCCTCCAGGCCCATCTAAGGCAGAATTTGAAACATTACAGTAAAATTTTCCTTTGGTTTCCTATTTATAGTACAGGACAATTTGAAGAGGAAAATGTATGTCACAAGAATTATTTGAAAACTTTGGAATTATTGTTTATTTTCTGAACATGGTTTTTCCTACTATCTATTTATTTATTTATTTTTCCCATAAAGGAGGCTATCACCCAGTGAAAATTGGTGATCTTTTCAATGGCCGATATCACGTTATCAGAAAGTTAGGATGGGGACACTTCTCTACAGTCTGGCTATGCTGGGATATGCAGTAAGAACACTGTTTTGTTTCCACTCATTATTTTCTTACTACATTATTTTGCTTGCAGTAAATTACTGTTTCACATGCATGGTAAAGTTACATAAATGTCTGTTATCTTTATGCAGGAAGATGGCTGCAGTCGTATTTTGCTCTTGGTTAAGGTTGTAGTTTATAAAAGCTCTCAAAATAAGTATAAGTCTACTTTCTTCTGGAAATGAACATGCTGAATTTGCATGTTGTCTTCAACATGTGAGATTAAGCTTATGGTTTTATTTCAGTTTTATCTTTAATAGAAGCTATAATTATTTTTATTGAATGATAAAATGTGTAACCAAATTCCTCTTTTAAAGACAGTAGTACTGAAACAAAAGATTCGATAGAATCAATAGGTTCAATAGAATTAAAAACTGGGTTTAGGTGTAATCTGTGTTCTCTGTCAAAATGTGTTAGGTGATGAAATGTTCTGTGTAAAATTTTCCAGCCTTCCAAGTTAGCCTGTTTTAAGTCAGAGCATGTGATGCAAATCTTCTTCTTTTCAAGGGGAAAAAGGTTTGTTGCCATGAAGGTTGTAAAAAGCGCTCAGCATTATACGGAGACGGCCTTGGATGAAATAAAGTTGCTCAAATGTGTAAGTACCACTCATGCAATACAGTGCTCAATAATAATAGGAATAATGACTTTTAAAAAAACTTATTTTCACCTTCTCTTTTTTTTTTTTTTCTTCTCCAAATAGTTGGCTTATGTGTTGCCACCATACTAAAAGCTCCAAAACATTGACTTCATGTGACAAGCTAAATTAGTATTCTAAAGTGAATGTTTGCCTAAACTCTCAGTGTTTACATTCTCGGTTTAGGTTCGTGAAAGTGACCCTAATGATCCCAACAAGGATATGGTTGTACAACTAATTGATGACTTCAAAATTTCTGGAATGAATGGCATTCGTATCCTTTTGAAACCAGGGCATCTTCTTGAAAAATTATTTACTGAGACAAGGTAGCATTTAATTCTGGCTTTTCTTTTTTTGGTTTTTTTTTTTTTTTTTTTTATTAGTCTTCTTACCTTAAATATGTAGCACAGAAACACCAAAATACAGGTAAATGTGAAGAGTAATTCAGTATGTAAGGCTGTGGTCAGAGTGAAAGTCAATTAGCATTTCTAAATGCGATGCAAAACAGAATCAAAGAAACATTCCGGTTGGAAAAGACCCTTGGGATCACCAAGTCCAACCATTATCCCTACTCTGCAAAGTTCACCCTTAAACCATATCCTCAAGCACCACAGCTAGACCACTTTTAAACACATCCAGGCTTGGTGACTCAACCACCTACCTGGGCAGCCTATTCTGATGCCTGAATACTCTTGCCAGAAAAAAATGTTTCCTAATGTCCAGTCTAAACCTACCAAGTGACATCTTGAGGCCATTCCCTCTTCTTCTGTGATTCTTTACCTGTGAGAAGAGACCAGCAGCAGCCTCTCCACAATGTCCTTTCAGGTAGCTCTGGACAGCCATGAGGTCTCCCCTCTTGAAACTAACCATCCCCTGCTCCCTCAGTTGCTCTTCATAAGATTTATTCTCCAGGCCTGGCCCTCCCCCAGCTTTGTTGCCCTCCTCTGTGCTTGCTCCAGCACCTCCACATCCTTCTTGTAATGAGGTGCCCAAAACTGAACACAATACTCAAGGTGTGGCCTCACCAGAGCTGAGTCCAAGGACACAATTGCCTCACTATACCTGCTGGACACATCATTTCTAATCCAAGCCAGGATGCCATTTTTCTTTGCCACCTGGACACACTGCTTGCTCATATTGAGTTTTTAGTCTATTACAACCCTCAGGTTGCTTTTTGCTAGCAGATTTCCAACCTGTAGCGTTGCTTGGAGTTGTTGTGGCCCAAGTGCAGGACTTGGCATTTGGGCTTATTGAAGTTCATGCCATTGACGTTGGCCCAGCAACGAATCCTGTCATGGTCTGCTTGGAATAGAGAGAGCATATTAAAAACTGGAGTTCTGCTGAAAAGATCTATATTAACTGAAGCTTGCAAGAAGAAGAATATTTCACTGTAGACTGGTAAAGGGAGAGAGTCAGTTTCATGAATCACAGAAAACATCTGGTTGGAAGAGACCTCCGAGATCATCCAGTCCAACCTTCAACCCAGCGCTGAAGGGTCAACATGCTCTGCTGTTTCCAGCTTTCTTTGGGCAAGTCACTAAATGCCTGTTTCTTGAGGGTAAATTGAAACAACATATGCTTCACAGAGGCTTCCTTATTGGTTATGGAATGTATTTAAGTATTAAAGCAAGACAGAGAGAGGGGTGTGAGTTCTTTGGATGGCTGATAATCACATGGAGCTTCCAAAAAGGGAAACTTGTCAAGAGCAATGTGGCACAGCACTGAGAATGTGCAGGACCACTGGCCTGTGCTGTGTGTCTGAAAACAGTTATCTTTCTGCTGGGAGTTGTTCTGAGTGTTTATATATGGAAGGATTTTAACAATGCGTTCTGCTACATGAGACTAGCAATTTTTTTAGCTACTTGCACATTTAAAAAAAGACTGCAATAAGATTTTTTTTTTTTTTTTCAGGAAATAACAATTCCTGAACTTGGGCACTTTGTTTTCAGTAAGTGTAGATTGTTATATTTGTCTGCACTGGGGATTTATTAGAGCCTTAGCAAGTGTTTATTTGAGTGACTCTTTTTTAATAAAAGATTCAGCTAATGTCATAACAAAACAAATGTGTAGAGAGACAAGAGGAAAAATAAAGAAGGAAGCATCCTGTAATATGTTTGTAATTATAGTAGTACAATAATAATATAAAATATGTGATGGTATAATAATTGTAATAAATTTCTCTCTAAAGAATATATAACATTAATTAAATGCTGTAGAGCCTAAATGCTTCCAATCCAGAAATGTTCTTCTGTGTTGGTACTAGAGCATTATTTCATTTATCTGATCTTTAACCCTCGTCAGATTTCTAAATGCCCCTATAATGTGTGTTTGTAGATAGACAGATACTTACAAGTCTTTACTCAGGAAGGAGCAATTTTAAGTACTTAAGCCTGTCAGATGATTAATATTTGTTCTCATTTTTGTTGCTCTGCTTATTTCCCCCCTTTCAGACATTGTCCAAACTGCTTTGAAGAATGTTTCATAAGAACCACGTCTGCTGGGTGGGCTTTAGGTTTATTTTTTGCTGGAGGACTTTGTCAGGATGTTAGTGCTGTAGGAAGATTTTGGGGCTTACAAGGCTGTTTCTTAAAACTTCATTCACACCTTTTGCCAAAGTCTTTGTCGTGGGCCATCTGGTTTACAGTTAGGGTCAGGATAGTAAATCAGACAAAGTCAGTTTTGCATACCTACTCCAAACACTTGAGCTACTTGTGTCTCTTTTCCTCATCCGAGTTGTCCCCCCAGAACTGAGCACGAGTTTGTCCAAGATCTCCCAGAAAAAAGTGGCATTCTTTTTTTTTTTTTTTTTTGGGGTAGACATCAGTTCTCTTAGTATGGCCTTCCCTGTCTTTGTCTGCCTCTGCCATTCCTCTTTGCTTCTCAGTGCCCTCCCCTCACCTCTGAGCTATTTAGTTACCTATATATTTTTTTCTTTCCTGGTTTCTGGCAATGCTTAGCACTTCTGTAAGTGCAAGGAATGGCAGGAATGTGCATTGGAAGGTCAGCAGCAGTGGTCTGAAGTGCTCTCCGTGGGTGTTCTAAATTTTATTTCTGAATGTTGCAGTGTCTTGCCTCTCTGAGGTCTGTGTTGCTGTAGCATTGCAGTTTCATTCCATGGGCTAAGTTAATAAGCCCTGCAGAACTTCATCCTTTTTCCTGCTGTTTGCTTTACTAGTGACTTCAGTTCATTGGATGTTTGTGTGGTAAAGTAGCCAAGAACGTTTTCTCTTTTGAGTGGAACAGACTTTTATAATACTCTGAGTGGGCTTATTGATGTGATTGGGAAATGACTATTCACTGTCTCTGTTACAGGAATTAAGGAACATAAAGTGAGAAAAAAACAGGTAGCAGCAATCAAAATCAGAATCATGGAAAACATCCAGTTGGAAGAGACATCCAAGATCATCCAGTCCAACCCTTTACCCAGCACTGAAGGGTCGACACTAAACCATGTCCCTAAGCGCCAACTCCACACACTGCTTAAACACCTCCAGGGATGGTGACTCAACTACTGCCCTGGGCAGACCATTCCAGTGACTGAGAACCCTCTCTATGAAGAAATGTTACCTATCATCCAAACTGAACCTCCCCTGGAACAGCTTGGAACCATTTCCTCTAGTTCTGTTTCTTGTTACCAAGAAGCAGAGGCTGCCCCCTCCTTGCTCCAGCCTCCCTTCAGGGACTTGTAGAGAGCAATGAGGTCTACCCTCAACCTCCTCTCCAGACTTAGCAACCCCAGCTCCCTTAGATGCTGCTATGTTACAGTTCTTCACAATGTGCTTTAACTAGGCTTGAGACCTTTTTAATTTGACCAGTCTTGAGATCTTTTAAGTTTCCTCTAACACTCACATAGAGGATGTAGATTTTAAAATGCCGTTTAGCTTTTTGCGTAGAGGTAAATACTGGAGAGGAATATAGATGCTCGACTGATAGACAGGGTAAGTCTCATTTTGACACAAATTAAGTGACTCTAAGGTCAATGGCAACCTCTAGGTAGTATGAATTAGAGAATAGGTAAAATTTCTTCCCTAGCCATGTAGTTCTTTATGGATGACCTTGAGATACAATACAATTTCATCATTGAGATTTTCCTTCAGCATTTGTCAATTAATTAATTTTCTTGGGTTTGTTCTTCTTTGCAAGCTTATAGAATCACTTAGTTAAAATTTCGACATTAAGGTCATTCCCAGCCCATGCCTAAAGGTTAACTCAGTATAGTCAAATTTTATAATTTCTTGCTGGAATGCTGTGGATGATAAAATTAGTTTGAATATCTGAATATTTTCTCAGTAGAATGATAACCTACCTTGATTCATTAATTGTATCATCTCTAAATCAGGAAACCCTCAAAGCGCAAATCACTGGAAGTTCCTACATGTTTTTTTTACCTAATACTTTTCCCATATCTCCTGCTGACCTCTGTTGGTGGCCTGCACAGAATAATAGAATTGTTTCAGTTGGAAAAGACCTCTAAGATTATTGAGTCCAACCCTTGACCTGACACCACCGTGGCCATTAAACCATGTCCTGAAGTGCCATGTCTACAAGTTTTTTGAGTGCCTCCAGGAATGGTGACTTCACCAACTCCCTGGGCAGCCTTTTCCAATGCCTGACCACTCTTTCAATAAAGAAATTTTTCTTAATAGCCAATCTAAACCTTTCCTGGAACAACTTGAGACCATTTTTTCTTGTTCTGTCACTTGATATTAGGGACAAGAGACTGACCCCCACCTCAGTACAACTGAAGTTGTACTGAGTTAGAGAGGGCACTAAGGTTTTCCCTCAGCCTCCTCTTCTCCAGACTGAACAATCCCAGTTCCCTCAGCCTTTCCTAGTAAGACTTATTTTACAGATCCTTCACCGTCTTTGTTGCCCTTCTCTGGACACACTACAGCAACTCAGTGTTTTCCTTGGGGGGTGAGTGGCCCAAAACTGAGCAAAGTATTTGAGGCACAGCTTCACCAGTGCCAAGTACAGGGCCACAATCACTTCCCTACTTCTTCTGGCCGCACTATTCCTCATCCAGGCCAGGATGCTGTTGGCCTTCTTGGCCACTAGAACACACTGCTGTCAACCAGCACCCTCAGGTCCTTTTCTGCTGGGAAGCTTCCCAGCCACACTTCCCCAAGCCTAGTAGCATTGCATGGGGTGACTGTGACCCAAGTGTAAGACTCAGTAGTGTTTTTTACTTATTGCTTCTGAATTCTGCATTTTCTTTGTTCGTGAGTTCTTTGATGATTGGTCTTATTCTCTGCAGTTAGAAGTGTATGTGACAAGAGATCCATTCTCTTACTACTATAGTCTTTGTTGTCAAGTGATTCATAATTGAGCCAATCAAGAAGATACTTTGGTTTGTTTTCTGTAAGACTGTTGCTGCAGACTTTTATTGTTAAAACCTTCTGTCGATACCGTTTAAAACTTTGTAGAAACTAGAGATAATAGGACAAATCAGTACTTCTATTGCAAAGAAAACAAAAATGAGTTATTTTTTTCCCCATTCCCCTCTTCCCTTGTTCTCCCTAATGCTGTTGTTAACATAGTAGAAATAACTGGCAAGATTTGCGTAATTAAAACGTTTTAATTTGTTCCATATTTGGACACTGTTCTTGTATGTGCTACATGTAATTGAAATATTGCACTAAACCTATACCATGGTCTGCTCATTTTAGGGTGATGATTGCTTTAGCCAGTGTGCAAACATATGTGTTGATCTCATCAACGAGTTTATTTGGAGATTATCCTTAATTAAATCCCAGATGTCTGTATGGTCTTTGAAGTGCTTGGACACCATCTACTAAAATGGATCATCAAGTCTAATTATCAAGGCCTTCCCATCCGCTGTGTAAAAAGTATCATTCGACAGGTAAGTTTTGTTAATGTTATAATCAGATTTTTCTGCCCTTGTTAGCAGTTTGAAGGGTAGAATGATGATGTCTCAGCTGAGCTCTTCCTAATGGATATCTAAGATAAGATAATTTTATTGGTAATCACTTCTGCACTGTTTTCAGAGACAAAAAGTTGAAACAATGAATCTTTTTACATAGATGTAAAGATGCTGCTATTCAGTTGCAGTTTTAGTTGACAGATCAAGCTTCTTAAAATCTCTTGAAGAATAAAATGTAAGAGCAGTGGGAAATAGTGGTATAGATCTGAACAAATTATATCTCTTTGAAAAATAGGTTCTAAAGGAAAAAATGTTCTTTCAAAAGTTATTTTCTTCTGTATTTAAGGTTTTTTTTAGAGTCAGGTAAGAAGATGAAACGGTTCAGAATGTTTCACTGTGACATGCTCTTTAATATATTATTTTACAATATTATGAAAATAAAATCACTAAGATGTAACCTTATGGAGAAATCGTGTTTCAGTAAGCAAAAATCATACATCTTTCTTAGATGTTGCTTATAATATCCGTCCAATTAAAACAAAAATGATGATTAATTTGGCACTTAGGTTGCTTGTATTGTCTTTCATCAACATTGCCTCTGTTTTATTAAGTGATCTGCTAAGTAGTTATTTTCTTTGTAATTATTATTGTTTGTCAAGTAGTGTAATTATTATTGTATGCCAGTTAGGGAATATCACCCTATCAGCTCTTTCATCAGAATTGGCTGAATAACCTCATCGATGCAGTTATTGATATACAGTTGAAATTTTAGGTCCATACAAGGAGATGTCTCCATTACTAGAACTAAGGAGGTGTAGTAATGCAGTGCTCCAGGTGAGCTGAGCTGCCTGCTAAGAGATGGGCATGTGTTTTGTATTTTATGTGCCCATAAATAGCCACTGCTTTCAGTCAACATTGTAATTTCTTCATCTGCAGTGGCTTTGTTGTAGTTACACCCTTGTCCTGAATTTTGGCTAACACCCAAGAAATGAGGGAGTAATTTCTTGATACAACAGGTTTAGCAGCAAAACCAGCTTTAGGAGCTCTCTGCTGCAGTTCAGGCTTACCTCAGTTACACTGCCTGTTTGTAGAACTTGAATGGATCCAAGCTGGAAAAAACCTCTTTGTGGAAGGAAAGTGACAACTTCTGAACACAGCTTCACAACGTCTTTAGCAACAGGCTCCTGTGATCTAGCAGAGGAGGATGTTCAGAAGGGATCCTCGGGGATGGTAACCACAACTGTCTGAGAAGTGGAGTCAGCAAGGACAGGGCCTTGAAGGACAGAATTTATGAGGGAGGCTCTCAGTGCTTTCTCTGGAGGCCCTGACTTGAGTGGCATATACAAATGCATCCAGCATTGTTATAGAGACAGGAAAGCTTTTCAGAATGGTTGCTGTTCTGGTCCAGCTCCAGACCTGGAGAAAGCAGAGCCATGCACTTGAGGTGTTTCTAGGATATGTTAGCCTAAGTGTAAATAACATTTGCATGATGCCGCTCTTCTCTTGGAACCTTGTGTGCTGAATGGATGTACCATGTCAGGTATTAGCTCAGGACTGAGAGGTAGACTTAATGTCTTTGTACTCCATTACTGGTATTTTGAACTAACACATTCTGCTTTCAAAGTTCACTCTAGCTGGTTGTGTCTTAAAGGATCCTGAGAGCAGAGAGCTTGCTGATTTATGTATAAAATAATTAGAATGACAGGATGAACTTGTAGATGGAGCTTCTGAGTCTGGAGACCTGTTTCCTGATGTAGAATGTTCTCTTAAAATCAGAAGAAATATTTTTAGCTGAGGTCAGCTAGGTATCTCTGCTATTTTTTTTCCTTGCTGATATTTTTCTACAATATTTATGTAGATTTATAATAGCAATAGCTTGGTTTCTGCTGTTAGGTTCTCCTGTGATGAATAATGGTACTAATTGACTTCCACAGTTTCTCATAACTATGTCTTAGCTAAAATTCTTGTTAAATCACACAATCTGTTATATTTCTGTTCCAGTCAGGATTTGAGAGCTTTTTTTCATTGTATAAAAATAATGTTTTAATTTTTGTCCCAGAATGCATATTTAAGACTTTGGATATGCAGGTTTAATATTAACTACCAGATTTTTAGCGTGCAGAGAGTGTGAAAGAATAGTGGAAATATAGGTGACAAGGACAGGCAGACAAATCCTTATATGACATCTTGGTCAGACTGAATCACAGAATCATGCAGGTTGGAAAAGCCCCTCAGGATCACCAAGTCCAACCTATGAACCTGCTCTACAAGATTCATCTTAAACCATATCCCTAAGCACCACAGCCAAATGATCCTTAAACACATCCAGGGTGGGCGACTCCACCACTTCGCTGGGCAGCTCATTCCAGTGCCTGACCACTCTGTGACAAGCTTTTTCCTAATGTCTAATATAAACCTACCCAGTCTCAGCTTGAGGCCATTCCCCCTAGTTCTGCCTCCAATTGCCTGTGAGAAGAGACCAGCACCAGGTCCCTTCAGGTAGTTGTAGACAGCAATGAGGTCTCGCCTCAGCCTTCTCTTCCTCAAACTAAACAACCCCAGCTCCCTCCGTTGCTGAGTCGCTGAGTGAAAGCTGAATTACTCTTGGTATTCCAAGGAGAACTACAGTTAGCATTCCATCCAAACAACACATTTCCCTTTTTTCCTATTTTATAATTGTAAGATGGTTATTCACAAACCAGACTTCGTGTATTGTATTTGCAATGGCTTTTTTCACATAACTACCTTTTCAGCAATGTCCAGTGAGAATTAAATGCCTTTTCTTACTGAGCAGCCAAATTATTTTTTCAAAGGAAAATGCACTGAGTTGTTTTTACACATGTGCAAATGAACTAAAGAACACTTGGGAAATTGAAGTCTGAAAGCAGTTTTCTGTCATTGAGGTGATTTATCCAGTCAGCATCTTAGTCTCAATAACTGACTTTGAGGTAAATAAAGTACCCTATCAGGCCACTGCAGGCAATCGGTTGAGTATCTCTGTACTAGTAATAAATACATTCAGCTTAGCCTGGGTGATCAAAATAAATATTTTTAAACAAATACTAATTTTGTAATTAGGTACTTCAAGGTCTAGATTATCTACACAGCAAGTGCAAGATCATTCATACAGATATAAAACCAGAAAACATTTTGATGTGCGTGGATGATGCCTATGTTCGTAGAATGGCTGCTGAAGCTACCGAGTGGCAGAAAGCTGGTGCACCTCCTCCCTCTGGCTCAGCAGGTACAGTAGTAAAGTTCCATTAGTATATTAGTGCAAACAATATTTTATTTGATGAAAATTAACATTTCAAACAATTGTGTGTGAAAAATGCATGTCTAATTAATTCTTATTAACTGGAAGTTGTCAGGGAAATGCTCAGCTTTGCACATTCCAATTTTCAAAGTACCCAGATACAGAAAAAGATTTATTGGCATAAACTTACTCTTCTCCCACCCCACAAGCTTTAAGGGCAGGGGTTTAGCTGCACTGGAGCCTTGGATCCCTTAAT
The DNA here is from genome assembly GCA_013399055.1 of Ramphastos sulfuratus. Taxonomy (NCBI): domain Eukaryota; kingdom Metazoa; phylum Chordata; class Aves; order Piciformes; family Ramphastidae; genus Ramphastos; species Ramphastos sulfuratus. Next base: position 36,659 of record WBNM01012109.1, read on the forward strand.
ATTGACAATAATTGATAATCTTACCTAAATTATGTGTCTATTTCCATTATAAGTTCATCAGCACTCTTGTGAAATTCTTCATTTCAGTTATAACTTGGGCTCAGAATGCAGTGAGTAGTCTTTCAGAGTCTCTAGGTTTTTGCCTCTGAAAATGAAATTCATTGTACCTATCTGAATTCATGATAAGCCCTCCTCCCTAGCACTGTTTGTGAAATGGTTTGTGTTAAACTTGCTAAGAGTTTAGATGGGAACTGTACCTGATGTTTAGCTGGAAGAAACTAAGGTAAAGAAGTTCACAGCAATCATTAAAGACAAGAAGACATATTCTTCAGTACCATGGTTGCTATGTACTTGCCAGTCAAGCACATCAACTACAGAAATAATAACATTAAAATACCTATGTAATACTCTAACAAAATGTATCACAGATTGAAATCTATGTGGTATAATAGAAGTACCTGCTGTATCAGGAACAAATGCTGTCGTCAAAATCAAATACCTCACTGTATTTTATATGTTAAGATACAAAATCTTACAAATTGTGAGTATATTGTATTGAATTTTACGTAACTTGTAGTCACATAGCTAAAGGCTGTATGCTATTTGTGTGGGAAGTAACTGGATTTTTTTTCCATGAGCCTTTATATTGCTTCCCAACATTAAAGTAGATCATAGAATCAGTCAGGGCTGCAAAGGACCTCAAGGATCATCCAGTTCCAACTCCCTAGCCATGGGCAGGGACACCTCACACTAGATTAGGTCGCTCAGAGCCCCATCCAGCCTGGCCTTAAAAACTTCCAGGAATGGGGCTTCTACCATCTCCCTGAGCAACTTGTTCCAGTAAATAAAATTGCAAAGAATATATTGATGGAGATTTTATCACACTTGGTTCTTAATAAGTTGTAATTAAGTCTGCGGCTTTCCGACACAGGAGCTGGAAGTGTGCTTTCTTTACAGCATTTCAAGAGTAGGTTCTGCTTAATTTCACTCTTTAGAGTACTAAAGTTTAAGGTTCTTTTTGAAAGCTTTGCCCTGTCAGGGAGGTACAAGCATTTTTTTCCCCTGAACTTAGCATAGGAACTGAACCTGTAAAAGAACTCTGAAGTCTCAGCCATCTGTTATTTATTTTGCATTTGTTAATTGTCATATGCCTGTGTGTCTGAAGAAGTTTGTGAGAGGTTCTGCTCCTGCGTTGAGTGCCTCTTTCTCACTTTCTTCTTGCCTCTGTCTCCCATATTTGGTTATTTCTATTGGGTTTGATAGTTTGGGGGGGTTGTGGCTGGTGCATTTTCACAGTTAGTAATCTCATCAGACAGTCATTGATGATACCTTTCTCAGAGATGCTTAGGAAGAGCTGAAGATGCTTTTTCTATGGTGGTGTGCTTTTTGTCATAGGCACTTCTTCATGCCTCCGGTTCTAGCAGTCAAACTACCTTGTTTCAGAATGAAGGCAACATGAATATTTTCCTTTTCTGTTGAGTGTCACACAGTAGTCTTCTTGGCTGATACTCTGTGAACTATTTAAGATTTGTCTATACCTGCTTGGATAGCTGATTTTATGTCTTCAATCTATGGCAGCTCCTCAGGAATTTAATGTGTTCTATCCACTCTTCACTGATTCAAACTTTCCTTTCTGACTTTGATTAACTGTCAAGTAACCACAGCAGAGTGAACAAATCCTGATGCTAGCTATCTCCTTCCAATTCCAGATGCACTAATGGGGACAGTAAATGGTTTCAGGAAGCAGGTACTAGTAAAGAGTAAAAAAAATCTGGCTAAAATAATAGAAGTTACTAACTTATATTTAATGAAGACTACTTTAATATAATTCCTACTACTTTCTCATTTGGTAGAATTCATTTAATAAAAATGCATCTTCTTTTTTTTTTTTCTTTCTTCTTTTTAGTGAGTACAGCTCCACAACAAAAACCTGTAAGTATTGTGATGTAATTCAAATTAACTGTTTTCTGTTTCTATAGGTTTTTGTGTTTCTATAAGTATTAGTAGCTAGTAAACTGCTGGTAGCATCTACTCCTTTTAAAAGCTCTTTGAATAAAGCTTTTATCTTTCAAAGAACACTTATGGTGTCTTTGGCCTTACGAGTTGCAAGCACAGTGTTCTCTGATGGAAACTCACAGAGACTTCATGATTCCATGGCTGTGTCACAGACGGTTAAACACTGCCATTTGCATCTTGAGGAAGAACCCATTCTCTTCAAATCCTGACAAAAATGGGGGCATGCACTAAATATTTTGCCTTGTATATAGCTTAAGGACATCCAGACTTTAAAGGGAGAGGGATGTTAGGAGGTTTGAAAGATCTGCTTGCCAGTGCATCTAAGAAGTAACTACTGGTAATTAACACCTATGGTCCAGCCTGTTTTCTCTGCCTCTGTGTGGAGGAGGTGTATCCTTTCAAGGGGCGTACAAAGTAGGTGACAGTTAATGGGATCATCAAATTAACTGTCTTGGTCTGAGTGCCCCATAGCTGCGGTTGAAGATAACAGGATTTTTACAGATAAGCCTTTGAGGAAACAATATTTCATTCTCTTCCTTGTACTTCAAATTATACGAGGATTTCTTACTGTGCTATGTGAACAATGAATGAAAACTGGATAAATCTCATCTATCAAATAGTAAAAATAGAATTAAGTTAAAATACAGAGCCTAGCTCTATGTGTTCATTGTTCATTTCCTAGTTCTTATACCTGAGTTTTTCAATCCTTACGTTACATAAAATGCAAAAGTTTTTGTAATGGCCATCTGTTGTTTGTGATTCATATGTTTTGGTCCCAAAGTAGGCAATAAAAATGGTTTCCTTTCATGGGAAATAGCTGAACAACGCAAGAGTTACTTAAAATCCTGCAGCACTTTCAGTCTCCTTGGCTTTCTGATACCTTTTCTTCTCAGTATACTTTTGCTGATCGTTACCTGCCTTGTATGCTATTCATATGTAAATAACGGATAGGATAGTAGACTGTCTTCCACATTTGACAGAATCTGTTAATCGAGATTGAAGCTGAAGGTTATTGTGCCTAATTGAGATCATAGGAATTTTACTCTGGAATCTTAGATGTATTTTGCTCTTGTATCAAATAAAGAACCATGTGAGAACAGGTACAACTATGTTAACATTTTGAAATCCTTTTTACTTCATATATGCCTACATCCTTCTCGAGTTGAAGTAAAAAGGAAAAAGTGATGTATTTGCTATAGGAAATTTTGTTCCACTGTTTTCCATTAATAAGTAATCACACTGGAAGCAAATTTAGAGTGAGATGCCCGGAGAATAATTGTGTAGGGTTTTTTGTCTAGTTTTGTATTAATATTTCAGGTTGGAAAAATCTCCAAAAACAAAAAGAAAAAAATGAAGAAAAAGCAGAAGAGACAAGCCGAGCTGTTAGAAAAACGCCTGCAGGAAATAGAAGAACTGGAGCGAGAAGCTGAAAGGAAAAAAATAGAAGAAAATGTAACCTCAGCTGTACCATCAAATGATCAAGAAGATGAGTACCACCCAGAGGTGAAACTAAAAACAGCTGATATAGAAGAGGTAGTAGATGAAGAACCTGGAAACGATGATGGTTAGTATTACCTGCTTTTATTGACCCTGAATTTACTGTTTCAGAAGGGAAACTAATTGTAGCATTGCGTCTGAAAAATGTGGCTGCCAAATCTTCAAACTCCCCTAGGTGATTTGATTTAATTTTCTCTTATAACTAAAATCGTAACTACAGAGTCTAAAAATGAAAAGTTAAACCTGCTATAGACAAAAAGGAAAACATCAATAGCAGCCTGGCTATCAAATCCCACAAAAGAGCACACAGAAAATGCAACTGAACAGTCAGTTGTTGTACCACATTAATTGGCATAACTGACTGGCGAGGTACAGTTAAGATGAATTTGCACTTTGTAACATTAATGTAGTTAGACTCATTGCTTTCCCTCTTTCTTGTTACAGTACTTGTTGGAATGATCTATTGCAGCTCCTTCAGGATTATTTTTAAGATGTCTTATTCAGTCCTAAATATTTCAAAGATAATTTTTATGGACCAGCTCCATTCTGGCTTCCTTGGTTTTCTTGTCAGCTTTTGCACATGAAAAGCGTAACTGCTGAAATTGGTCTTTGGTTTAGTTTTTTCCTGCTCTTGCTGAGAATTTTCACAGAATCACAGAATGTCAGGGGCTGGAAGGGACCTCAAAAGATCATCCAGTCCAACCTCCCTGCCAGAGCAGGATCTCCTGTACCAGATCACATAGGAATGCATCCAGATGGGTTTTTAATATCTCCAGAGAGGGAGACTCCACAACTCCCCTGGGGAGCCTGTTCCAGTGTTCTGTCACCCTCGCAGGGAAAAAATTCCTCCTCATGTTTAAATTAAACTTCCTATCCCTCAAATCCCACCTATTGCCCTTTGTCATGTTCATTGGACATCGCCCAGCAGAACCTGGGTCCATCCTCTTGGCACTCACCCTTTACATATTTATAAACATTTAATGAGGTCACCTCTCAGTCTCCTCTTCTCCAAGCAGCAGAGCCCCAGCTCCCTCAGGCTCTTCTCATAAGAGAGGTATTCCATTCCCTTAATCATCTTTATGGCTCTGCACTGGACTCTCTCAAGCAATTCTATGTCTCTGTTGAACTGGGGGGCCCAAGTTTGGTTCGTTTTTTTTTTTTCATACTTCTGTGATGACTCTCTTTGACATAGATCAAGTTACAGACTTGTAAAGCTTGATTTCAAGACTCATATGTCTTCCCTTCAAACATTTTTCTTTTCTGAATTCTTCTCTCCTGAAGCAGTTCACATTGTTGTATTTTTCTCAATCTGTTGTTAGTTTACTCTTTCACCTTTACTTTAGATATTAAGGTCTTTGCCTTTTTTCAGTGATATTCACTGTTCCCTTGTGTGATACGTCAGAAGTCAAGGAGCAGTTAAAACTTACGAATTTCTAATTTGAAAATGGTACATTGGTGTATGCTCTAATGTGTCACTTATTGGAAATTTTTCAGGTGAAGCAGAAGATCAGGATGAAAAAGAAGACACAGAGAAAGAAAACACTGAAAAAGATGACGATGTTGAGCAGGAACTTGCCAACGCTCACCCTGCAGATCCTAAGTGGATAGAATCCCCCAAAACGAATGGCCATATTGTGAACGGCCCATTCCTATTGGAACAGCAGATTGAAGATGAAGATGAGGAAGAGGAAGAATGTCCAAATCCAGAGGAGTATAATCTTGATGAGCCAAATGCAAAGAGCGATTACTCTTATAGCAGCTCCTATGAACAGTTTAATGGTGAATTGCCAAATGGACGTCATAAAATTCCTGAGTCACAATTCTCTGAATTTTCAGCTTCAGTGTTCTCTGGGGCTCTAGAATCTGTAGCTTGTGGTTCTGCTGTTTCTGAAGGATCAACTGTAAATGAAAGAGAGGAGAGCAGCCCATCTCATGACAGGAGCAGAACAGTTTCAGCTTCAAGCACTGGGGATTTGCCCAAAAGTAAGTATTCCTCGCTGTGCTTAAAGTCTCTTGAAGCCATAGGTGATATCTTATGTAGATGAAAAGGGTTAAATCTTACCTAAATGTGTTGTCAGTGACATGTATATGTAGATTTTATTTGTTTGGGGGATTTTGGGTGAAAATTCGGTACCAAGCCCTATGGGTAGGCTCTTGCACTGTTATCACAAAAGGACCTTTCAGTTAACAGGTAAAAACTCTATCACGTTATTTCCCTGACTTTGATTAAAACATTCTCAGTGATGCTGACTTTATTTAAACCTACAGGTGAAACATTTTAAATGGTTTTAGCTTCTGGGTTGGTGCCAAACCTACTAATGTCGTGGCCTGCTTCGTGCTTGAGTCCGAAGGGTGCCCACTGAAAAGATGCTGCCTATATGCCAGCCCCTGTAGTCAGAGAAATCTGTGCAGACCACCCCCAGATGCTCTCTTTACTAAGCACTCCCCCATCTTTTAGAGGGTGGTGACATACGGGCTCAGGTGAACCATAGCAAGGGTTGGGTTAGAGCTGCAGCCCACTGCTGGGAACCCGTTTTTTCATTGCTGGTTTAATCTGCAGTGGACATTTTTCTCATTGAATCATTCATACAAATGAATGCATGAATGCAAAAATCTCCATTACTATTATTTTAAATTTAGTAGTTTACCTTAGGAGATATTTGTCAAAAGAGCAGAGCAGGTACGTAAAAATAAAGAGGAAACTTTTAAGTTGGTTTGATTCCAAAGCATTCTGATGAGTTTTCATCTTTTAACACTAGGTTTCATAAAAAAACAAATGCAGTAGTTTAGAATGGCTTTTAGAAATAGAGGCAGAGGGGAAAATCACTTTTGATTTGAAGTGATATAAATATTTTATCTGGTAACACGGGTTTGTATTACATTTTTAAAAAGCAGCAGATAAGTGGAATAAAAATGCAGTGCCTAGGTTAAGAAAATTTGTAATCATGGAATGCCAGGTTGGGAGGCACCCCAAGGATCATCTGCTCCAACCTTTCTAGGTGAGAGTGTACTTTAAAAGAGGTGGCCCAGCACCCTGTCAAGCTGAGTATTGAAACTGTCCAGTGTAGGGGATCATCGAGTCCAACCTATCACCTAACACCTTCTAATTAATTTAAACCATGGCACTAAGTGCCTCATCCAGTCTCCTCTTAAACACCTCCAGGGACTGGGACTCCACTACCTCCCCGGACAGCCCATTCCAATGCCAGTCACTCTTGTTGTGAAGAACTTCTTCCAAGCATCCAGCCTAAATCTGCCCTGGCGCAACTTGAGGCAGTGTCTTCTTGTTTTGTCCCTGGTTGCCTGGGAGTAAAGGTCAACCCCATTTGGCTACAACCTCCCTTCAGGTAGTTGTAGAGACCAATAAAGTCTCCCCTGAGCCTCCTCTTCTCCAGGCTGAACACCTCCAGCTCCCTCCTCACAGGGCTGTGCTCCAGCCCCCTCACCAGCCTTGGTGCCCTTCTCTGGACATGTTAAAGCACCTCCACACCTTTCTTAAGTTGAGAGGCCCAGAACCAGACACAGGACTCAAGGTGTGACCTAACCAGTGCTGAGTACAGGGCAGAAGGACTTCCCTGGTCCTGCTAGCCACACTATTCCTGATACAAGACAGAATGCCATTGGCCCTCTTGGCCACCTGAGCACAGTGCTGGCTCATGTTCAGCTGCTGTTGACCAGTACGCCCAGGTCCCTCTCTGCCTGGCTGCTCTCCAGCCACTCTGGTCCCAGCCTGTAGCACTGCATGGGGTTGTTGTGCCCAAAGTGCAGAACCCGGCACATGTACTGGTACATGGTAATAGGGTCTCTCCTAAGCCTGCTCCTCTCAAGGCTGAGGGCTCCCAGTCCTCTGATCATTCTTGTGGCCCTTCTCTGGACACTTCCCAGCCTGTCTGCATCTCTTCTTGTATATCGAGGACCAAAACTGCACACAGTGCTCCAGGTGTGCTCTGGCAAATGCTGAGTAGATACGAGTAGTAATAGTCTCATTAGCCTCACTAAGCTTACTTAAAGTAAGATTTGCTTGAGAATTTATAGTTTAAGATGAAAGCAGAACTGTAATTGGTGAAGGGCAATTTTTTAGCTTGTCTTTATGGATATTAGATAAATTATTGCAGATTAAGTCTTCGTGGGCCAGTACAAATGGGAGAGAGAAAAGAAAGTTTATAGTGGCAAGCAAGCATTATTCCCATAGTTTAAGAGCAGTGGATCATGTGGTTATGTAACCTGAATTCCAGAATAAGGCAGTAATACATCATCTAGTAAGGCCAGTATCGTTTTTGCTTGCTTTGAGACATGCTCTGGTTGGGACAAATGAAAACGACACCAAATCTAGTGTGGCTGAGGTGTGTTCCACTGGTCAGAATTGTTTCAGAAGAATTGTAGCAAGTTTTGGCATGAAAAGGGGCATGAAAAGGAAGTGTCAGGAAGGAAAGGACAGGGACAGTCTCTGCTCACTTGCACCCTATGATAGGACAAGGGGCAATGGATGTAAACTACAGCACAGGAAGTTCCACCTCAACATGAGGAAGAACTTTTTGACTGTAAGGGTGATAGAGCACTGGAACAGGCTCCCCAGACAGGTTGTGGAGTCTCCTTTTCTGGAGACTTTCAAGGCCTGTCTGGATGTGTTCCTGTGTGACATGAGCTAGATTCTGTGGTCCTGCTCTGGCAGAGGGGTTGGACTGGATGATCTCTGGAGGTCCCTTCTAACCCCTAACATCCTGCGATCTTGTGGTATCCTCTTAATTTGTGCTACTGGCAGTATATAGGCATTAAAGCCTCTAGTACTGTTTACCTGGAGTGATGTGTAAAATCCTTATGCTTCCAAAGAGTGAAGCCATCATGGGAGCAGCTTATATCCAAAGCTGTTGAAACAAACCTACCTTTTTTTTTCTCCTTGATGTCATCTCATAAGGAGCAATTTACAGACTTTTTTGTAGATGACCTTTGGAGGTCGCTTCCACTCCAGCCATTCTGTGATATAGAATACAGGTAAAAGATTGCAGGCTGTTCAGTATTTTTACATGGTGCTATTTTTTCCACTGTAATTTTAGTGCTCTTTTCTTGTATAGAAATAAACTTCATTTGTTCCTCTCTGTCTTGGCATTCACGTACACTATTAAGTAACGTGGCCTTATCTTATTTTTATGGGGTGCTTGCCTGGCTCCTTCAATGCACAGACCAGTTAGTGTTCAGTGCATGAGCAGCTAATAAGTTTTTATCTTTTTCACATTCTGCATTTGACAGATCTATTAATTTCCTCATGACTCTCTTCATTGTAGTGTTTGAATGTTTACTAAGCAAGCTTCAGTACTGTGTCCAGTTCTGGGCCCCTCAGTTTAAGAAAGATGTTGAGGTGCTTGAACGTATCCAGAGAAGGGCACCAAGGCTGGTGAGGGGGCTGGAGCACAGCCCTGTGAGGAGGGAGCTGGGGGTGTTCAGCCTGGAGAAGAGGAGGCTCAGGAGAGACTTTATTGGTCTCTACAACTACCTGAAGGGAAGTTGTAGCCAGGTAGGGGTTGGTCTCTTCTCCCAGGCAACTAGGGACAGAACAAGAGGACAGTCTCAAGTTGTGCCAGGCCAGATTTAGGTTGAATGCTTGGAAGAAGTTCTTCACAACAAGAGTGATTGGCATTGGAATGGGCTGCCCCGGGAGGTAGTGGAGTCTCAGTCCCTGGAGGTGTTTAAGAGGAGACTGGATGAGGCAATTAGTGCCATGATTTATTTAATTAGAAGGTGTTAGGTGATAGGTTGGACTCAATGATCTCAAAGGTCTTTTCCAGCCTGGTTAATTCTGTGTGTGCATTGTCTGTGAGCTGTCATGCTGAGACTGTGAGGAGAAGAGGTGGCATTTCTCAGGTTTTTGCAGAACTAGGACACACATAAGTGAAAATTAGAAATGCTCTCTAATTTTGTGCTCAGGTTGATCTCCTGTGGATGTTTAATGATACTTACTATGAGTTGCTCTTTTAGATCTCACTTGCAGTTCTGTATGAGCCATTTGTCGAACTAAGAATCCAAGGTCTCATGTTCATCAAAGCATAAACTTCCGTCAGTTACTGAGGAAACCACAAATGTTCAGGAACTTGCCTATTGCCTTTTCAGGTCCCTCTGTTAGAAGGTTGAAGAAAACTATTTTGTGGTGTCATATTAAGTTACCTTACTAACAAGGTGTTTTCTCCTCCCTTGCTCTGCTTTATTTACTGACATTCTTCACCTTCAAGCCACATGGCAAGAATTTATCTCACACTCTCTTTTTTCTTACTTAATTTTATTTTTAAAATCATTTTGCCTGAACTACTGAATTGTGAAAGGTCTTGCTGTTTCCTGAAACATACGTGTGATTTTGTGTTAAAATTAGACTGTGCCACACAGCAGGCTTTTAAGCAAAGACTTTGTTCTGTGACTTTAAGCTTTCTAGTTGCTGCCTTTTAAGTGCTGGATTGCAACCTTATTCTCTCAGTGGATTTTACTTCTATGCTTTACATTGGTGTTTTTTTTTTTTTAATTTTGAGCTTTGGAAGCCATTCCAGCTTTTTTAGAGGACTGTTTGGTTGAGGTCACTGCCCTTTTTGTCCTTTGCTGTTTAGTCCTGTGTTTTATTTTCCTTCTCTCCCCTGGTGGATCCTGCTGCTTTATTTTCTGGTTGAATAGTAGAATCTCAGTGCTGTGATGGCCCATTCAGGCTTGCTATCCCAGCAGTTGAGGATTTCTGCTTTCAGTTGCTCCTAATTCACCATTAGACATTCTGTGGTGTTTTTTTCTGCTTGTGGTCTCAAGCTGTGCCAGGGGAAGTTTAGGCTCGAGGTGAGGAGACAGTTCTTCACCGAGAGAGTCATTCCCCCCTGGAATGGGCTGCCCAGGGAGGTGGCGGAGACCCTGGGCTGTCCCTGGAGGAGTTCAAGGCAGGTTTGGACGTGGCACTTGGTGCCATGGTCTAGTCTTGAGGTCTGTGGGGGTGGGTTGGACTTGATGATCTTTGAGGTCTCTTCCAACCGTGCTATACTGTGATACTGTGGTATGCCTGGTGTGTTTTCCAGTCCTTAGGCCAGTTTAACAGATCGCTGTATTCTCATTGGACTTCAAGGTGTCTTTTGGATCTGCTCCCTCTGTTATCTTACTGTCAGTTGCCAGTCTAGACTTCTTTGCTTTGGGACAAGGAAATTGAGATCAGTCTTCTGCTGATCTGTGATAATCTCATTCTATCTTCCAGGTCAATCTACTTCCTTTCCAGTTCAGTTTAGGAGCCGGCAGGTGGTAGTCAAAACAAAGTAGCAGTCCTCCACTGTTGTTAAGAGTTGTCAGTTTCCCAAGAACCTTTAGAGGTTGACAGGATTAATTAGCTGATAGTTCTGCCTCTTTAGTCTGGATCATACTCAATGCAAATAGGATCTTCAGAGAACTTTGGTTCAACATTGAGTTTCCTGTGAAATAAGTGCATGAGGCTCTCAAATTTTGGTGATTCCTCTTGCCTTTTGGACAGATGCTGAAAAAAGGAAAAAGCCCAGGAATACTTTATTTACTTTAGTCAGGAATGGAAGTGCAGAATTTATTTTTGCAGCTAAACTGTCCCAAGAACATGTCTTTCATGTGGAGTTCTTGGAGTTTGAGTTTCAACATTTTCTGTCCAAATCTATTCTTGGAAACATATATGCTGTTTTTTCTTAGTTTTTCTGGCTATTCTAACAGCAGTCGTTTGGCAGTGAAAGAGCACACAAAAATTACACTTGAAATGTCTAAGGGTATTGAAATATCAAGGTAAGAAATCCTATTTATGTTTCTCATAACATTCAGCAAATGTTTTTTATGTCTTCAGTGTATTATGAAACTGGATTAAAGCAAGACTACTTAAGAGATCATGGATCATGTGCTCAAAATACTAACTGGTCTGCATTTTGCTTGTGTTAGCAAAAACTCGTGCTGCTGACTTACTGGTGAATCCACTGGACCCAAGAAATGCAGATAAAATTAGAGTTAAAATTGCTGACCTGGGGAATGCTTGCTGGGTGGTAAGTATAACTATATCATTTCAGCTATTTAACCTTCACTGCTTAGAGCAAAGCTTTTTATTGTTAATATTTTTTTTCCATTAATGTGATTCTTTCTGTTTGTAGCATAAACACTTCACAGAAGACATCCAGACAAGACAATATAGATCCATAGAGGTTTTAATAGGAGCAGGTTACAGTACACCTGCTGATATCTGGAGTACAGCATGTATGGTAAGAGCAATATAATGTGCATTTTACATGAATGGACCTCCTAAAACCAGTTGTTTATCTGATGTGGATGATTCTGATGTTTTGACACAGACACATTATCATAAGATATGTCATAGCTACTGATAATTTCTCCCCTTTATTTCAGTTCCTTTAAAATTCTGATCAAAAAGAGGAAGTATTTTGGAGAACATTTCTGATCATCACTTTGATGCATTTTGAAGCCAGAGTCAAAAACATGCAAGTTTGGAGGGAATTATACGCGCGCGCAGACACACACACACACACACACACACACACACACACACACACACAGAGTGTCATTTAAAGCGTATATATTTATCACAGAATCACAGAGTGTCAGGGGCTGGAAGGGACCTCGAAAGCTCATCCAGTCCAACCCCCCTGCCAGATCAGGATCTCCTATACCAGATCGCACAGAAACACATCCAGGCAGGTTTCGAATATCTCCAGAGAGGGAGACTCCACAACTCCCCTGGGCAGCCTGTTCCAGGGTTTTGTCACCCTCACAGTGAAAAAATTCCTCCTCATGTTTAAATTAAACTTCCTATGCCTCAACTCCCACCCATTGCCCCTTGTGCTATCTGACTCCATCCTCTTGGCACTCACTATTACATCTTTATAAACATTGATGAGGTCACCCCTCAGACTCCTCTCCGAGCAGCAGAGCCCCAGGTCCCTCAGGCTCTCCTTTTAAGAGAGATGTTCCATTCACTTCATCATCTTTGTGGCTCTGCGTTGGACTCTCTCAAGCAGTTCTATGTCCTTCTTGAACTGGGGACCCAGAACTGGACACAGTAATCCAGATGCAGCCTCACCAGGGCAGAGTAGAGAGAGGGGAGAATATATATATATTTTTCTATATGCTTTCATATATATATATATATATATATATACAAACACACACACTTTAAATGACAGTCTAGAAACAGTACCATGTTTTCTTCCCATCTTAAAATCTATGCAGCTCTTTGGTGTGTTTCCATTTCTTTTTTATGATTAAAACTGCAAAATGGTCAAATACTTCAAATGCTTGCCAAGTGCAGTGAAAACATTCGTTGGATTCTGCTTGCATATCACAGCTTTAGGTGCTGAACTTTAAGGAGAAGGAATTTGTTACTAAAATATATGGTATCATTCTGTGGAATTAGTTTTAACATATAGTAAAACTGAAATTACAGGTGTTAAAATATGTTTAAAGAACATTTAAAAAGTAAAAAATTATTAATCTTCTTGTAACGCCTATTCTGTTTGTAATACCTCCTTGAGGACAAATAGGCTGTGTGCATCTTCTCATTAAAAGATACATTTAGAAATATCTTTGTCTATTTTAAAAGTGAAAACTTGATTCAGGTCTTTTATATTTTACAAATACACGTCTGAAGGGAGTAAGTGTGTGAGGAGAGGATCCAAATACTAGACAGTTTGCAGGCGTGGGTGATAAGAATTGCAGAGCTCAGAGGGAGAGGAGGAGGATTGAAAGGAACAAAAAATCCTACAGATATTCTAAGCTCAGCAAACCATGTGTTGGAAATAACTAACCCGTAAGTAAAATTGCAAGTGTGTTTTCTCTGAAGTTTGATACTGCCTTTTGCTTTAGTACACAGAAAAGAAAATTAATTTACAAATTTATTTTCTATTGCATTGGAAACAAACTACAGAAATATTCCACAGCTTTGAACCTTAATTCTTCGAACTATTAAGTAACTGTGAAATTATTATAGAGACTTTTTGTTCTTTTTATCTTGTGCTTTGTACAACTCAGATGAACTTGATACCTTTTTCTGTCCTTGAATACCCTGTGTTTGTCTTCCTTTAACATTTTGCCTATGCCCTCCTAATTGTATATACAGTCTTGAAGCTTATATAAACCCACATGTAAAGGGCTCATTTTAAAAGTGAGATACTTAATAGGAACATCACACCTAGGGAATATAATATTTTTTAATAATATTTGGGGTTGTCCAGCATCTTACATTCTAATTCTTTCCTGTTGTATAAACATTACTGCTTTCTTCATGTGAGTTCTTTCTCAAACTCCAGAAGAAAAAAAACCAAACCAAAACCAACCACTCAAAGCAAACAATCTCCCTCCACCCCGCAGACACAAACAAGCAAACAACACCCCACACCCCCAGAAAACAAACCTACCAAAACCCAAGTAAACACAAAACCTTAAAGCATCTCTGCCACTAGGGACCCCTTAATCCATATTCACAGTTATTTATGAAGTGTCAGTATTTTAATGAGAAAATTATATTTCTGATAGTTGTTATGTATGCTTTTAAGATGGTTGTTTGAGGCAGTTTGAGGCACTGGAATTCAGGCTTCTGCCACAGAGTTTGGGTTTTGCCCTGCAAAAAATGCTGTAAGAGTTTTATAATCTTACAGCACTGACGTGCAATTATTGAGCTCAGTTGTCATCATTGTATGGTACTGTAAAAAATACTCATCAGTCTCTCAAGCTCACCCTGAAAATTCAGTGTTCCAAAACTGCTCAGGATCTGCTTCTCAGCTAAGTGGCTGAGAAAATGGGACAGAGCACTGAGAGGTGTTAATCCTATATCAGATGGAAAACAGCTCTGAGGCAGGGATTGCCTTGAAAACCATAGCAGCTCTTTTCTGCACAGGACTTGTAGCAGATTAAGAGCCTGGAAAAAAATCCTAATGTTGGAACTTCAAATTCCCAATCAATTTATGTAGACTGTTTTTGGAAATTATGATTTCATTCTCAACAATCCCTAAAGTAGCCAACTGTGAAGCATTGAAGCATTTTAATGCTGTTGTAGTGTTGTAGTCGCACTTCTTTTCTCGGGTTTGGATTCCTTATACCTAGATTTGAGTCATAAAATTCCCTTCTAGATTGTCTTGTTCTTGTTTTGTATTTATTTCCCTTCATTCTGTAGTGTTTTATATTATGTATATTCAAAACCATTGTCTGCTGAAGCAAGAGCTGGAGATGATGCTTGTTTTCAGCCAAAATACAGCTCCAATACCCTGTTAGCTGGCCATGGTGTCCAAGACTCTCAAAGGAGAGCAGGGAGACTTCTTTGTCATGGTACTTTGCTTATACAAGTCTGAAGTCGTTTCTGGAAGCAGCACTACACAGAATGAGAGGTCTGACAGTGCTGCTGTGACTTTTTTCCTTGGCAAGTTTCCATCCTTCCGTATGTTGCCTGGTATGACAGTACCAAGCACACGTGAAGTGGTGTCTTAGGAGCTGACTCTGGATAGACTGCATATGGTATTTCTGTTTTCCTCCTTTTGAAAACTAGAGTTGTCAGTTGTATGTATGTTAATAAGTCAGCTAAGTCATGTTCATGTTAGGTAAGTAATTTCTCTGATAGTATCCACCTGTTAGAAGTGTGTTTATGAATACACTGAGGGAGCTGGGGCCGTTTAGTTTGAAAAAGAGGAGACTGAGGGAAGACCTCATGGCTGTCTACAGTTACCTGAAGGGACATTGTGGAGAGATTGGTGCTGGTCTCTTCTCACAGGTACATGGAGAGCAAACAAGGGGGAATGGCCTCAAGCTGAGACTGGGAAGGGTTAGATTATGTATTAGGAAAAAGTTTTTCATGGAGAGTGTTCAGGCATTGGAATGAGCTGCCCAGGGAGATGATTGAGTCCCCAGCCCTGGATGTGTTTAAGGGTCATTTGGATGTGGTGCTTAGGGATATCGTTAAGGTGAATCTGTTAGAGTAGGGTTCTAGCTTGGACTTGGTGATCCTGAGGGGCTTTGCCAACCTGGATGTTTCTGTGATTCTGTGAATGGGTGGTGATAAGGTTCCATATAGCTTTACGAAATTATGGATCCTGTCCTTCATTCTGATCATGATTCTGACTATGAATGAGCTTTCCTGTGTCAGTCTCTATGAAATGATACTGCACATACTAAAAAATTGAGCAATGTGCATTAATGTGAATGCAAAGTGTAGTAAGGTATTATCAAAACAAATATCAAAACAAAGATCAGACATTATGCTTTTAAAGCCCTTGCTCATAACTGAATCACTGACCTAGTTCTCTGAACCTGCAAAGGATTTGAAATATTTTGACTTGATTTGGGTAGTTGTGTGCAAATACATCTTGTAGATTCATGTGTATGCACAGCCTTTAAATGGGAGAGTTGTGAGCAGTATTCTCACAGGCACCGATCCAGGTGTGCTCTTCTTTCCTCCATCTGTGTAGCTGTTGCTGATGGAAGACCTGCTGCGTCTGAGACGTGGTCAGGTTCTCCCTCTCAGTGAGTGTTAAGTTTCATAATGAGGCTGACAAACTCTTAAAAGTGCCTGCTCACAAGTGGTCCAGAACACTCTGGTAGTGAACAGCACACAGGAAGATTGCTTAGCTTGTGAAATCAAAGAAATTCTTCATGTGTTGTATGTTCACTACTGTGTCAGATGTTCTAAAGCATGTCTCCATTAAAAAAAATACAGTAAGACCAGGCCTTTCTTTGAATTAATTTAGGGCTCATATGATTCCCACATTGAGAGGTTTATCTGAATATAAAACACAGTATCACAGTATCACAGTATAGCAAGGTTGGAAGAGACCTCAAACATCATCAAGTCCAACCCACTACCACAGACCTCAAGACTAGACCATGGCACCAAGTGCCACGTCCAAACGTGCCTTGAACACCTCCAGGGACGGTGATTCCACCACCTCCCTGGGCAGCCCATTCCAGTGGGGAATGACTCTCTCGGTGAAGAACCTCCTCCTCACCTCGAGCCTAAACNCCTGCTGCAGAGCCCTTCTGCCCTCCAACCCACCAACATCTGCCCCCAGCTTGGTGTCATCTGCAAACTTGCTGATGACTGTCTCAATGTCCTCATCTTTTCAAGTCTCCTGGTTTTTATGAAGGACCACTTGGAATGCTTGGCACTGAGGTTCATCTGGGATCTTAGTGTGGTCTTATGCTTTATGAATCTCCATTTGAATCTAAGGTTTTTCACAACGTTTTGCTTGCTAATGCAATAACCTTGGCTGTTGGTAATAGCATTGACAATGAGAGTAGCAGAGCTGGTTCTTGCATGGGCTTGTATTGATGGTGTAAGGTGTGAAGTCAAGCACAGAGGTTGTGTTTCATCACAACAGCAGCACTGTCTTCATCATACCCTTGGCTCCTCAGCATTACTTAGTCGTTAGTAGTGAGGATGGAGATGATACTTTGAAACAGAAGTCTCTGATAAAAGTGCAAAGCATCTGTATTTGTGTGCACAGCAGCTTTCAGAGTACTTCCCTTATGAATCTGGCTTTTCGGGCATGGTAGGTGGGGTGGTTGTGTCTACATGGAATGCTTTCCTCACCTGGGCTCTGCTAGTAGGGATTGGTGTCATCCAGTCATCAACTCCAATGGTTTTGATGCAACTTCCAGGAAAGAAAAGCCCTGGTTTATTTCTATTGTCTTTAGTTTGGGGGTAGCCAGAGATCCTGATCAGGATTGCCTGTGCTGAAAGTGTACCTAAACAGAGCCATGTAAGGACTCTAAACAAATAGCAGAAGGAGAAATGACTCAGTGCTAATAAACTTCTAGTTGTTTCTTTTGGTGCTACGTCAGTGAATAAGTAGCATAGCAAACCAGCAGCCTGTGAACTGAAACTTCTCATTTTAAGTCATTTGGCATGGTCCAGTTCTTACTCTTCAAACCTCTTCAAATCAGATCTAAAGGACTAGAGCAAGTATCTTCAGTCCAGTACCAGTCCTCTGCTATATCATCTGAATATCAGAGTCTTTAAGGAAAAGGAGAGGAAAAGAAAAAAATCCAAACAAACAAAAAACCCAACCAACCAAAAAAAAAAAAAACCCAAAGAAAAAAGAAGGATGTAAAGAGAGGGCAGTGACTATCTTTGGAGGCTGATCATCAGCACAGGCATGATGTGCTCCGAAGCTAATGAAACAATTAGATGTCACTGGGCTCTTCTGGACTAGCACAGAATTGTTGGGTTGTTCTGGGCTCAGCAAAGAATGCACCAAAGTGTAAGGTAGGTTACTTTTTTCCTCCCAGACTGGCTGTTGCTGTTCTTTGCCAGACATTTATACGTTTGGCTAAGAAAGGTCCCTTTTTCTTCTAAGAGTGTGGCCTGTTTAAGAGGCATACTCAGCTGCTCTCATGGAAAGCCAGACACTGGGAATCTCTCTCCACAGTTGTTCAATTCTAGAAAATTCTTTGTTCCTTGTTTTCATTTTGCTAACAGGGAGATGCATCTCTCATTTTCACATAGACACACACACACAAAAAGGAACCTATTCAGAGCCAGAAGTGCCTTTGACAGAATTAAAACCACTCTGATAATTTCATTTTATCAGGCCAAATTTCTGTATTTGCAGTATTGAGAGAGGTTTTTTTCTGTGGAGCAGAAGCTGGTCAGGCACTGCATGATTTAGCACTTCCTAAATCTCAAAAACCATGGAACACAGTCCTCCACTCCTGCTGCCAAGAAATCCTGGCAAGATAAAGAAGTGAGTACTGGCAGAGGGCACCCCTTTGTATTGCTCCTGGAAATTACTGGAAACACCATGATTGCACTGCTTTTCCTTGTTTATCCTCTTTGGATTGGAGACAGAAAAAGCACCTGGAATGATGAGTCTCATCATCTGACTTCTGTTGTTCGTAATGTAGTCTTGTTTGCACTACAGGGAGGGGATGACTATGTCAAAAGAGCCAGGACATTAACAAGACTGTTTTTAACACTTATCTGAACTGGCTTTTGTGGTGAGTTGTGATCCATGAAGTATTTCTTCTTATAATAAGAACTAGCCAATAGGTCATAGCTGTAGATTGACAGGAAGTCAGACATGGAGATAATCATATTTGGTGGTTACCTACCCAAAGAGAATCCAAAAGATGAGAGAAGTGGGAAGAAGGAGAGGGAGCAGGCAAACAGCTTTCAGAATGAGAATAACCATGTCCTGGACTGCGTCAAGAGAAGTGTGGCCAGTAGGGCAAGGGAGGGCTCTTGTTAAGACCCCACCTGGAATACTGTGTATTCTCTTCTTCCCAACACAAGAAGGATATGGAACTGTTGGAGTGAGTCCAGAGGGGGGCATGATGATGCTCAGAGGGTTGCAGCAGCTTTCCTATGAGGACAGGCTATGAGAGTTGGGGCTCTTCAGCCTGGAGAAGAGAAGGTTTCGAGGAGACCTTGGAGTGGCCTTCCAGGATCTGAAGGGGACCTACAAGAAGGCTGGGAAGGGACTGTTGACAAGGTCTTGTAATGACAGGATGAGGAGTAATGGCAGAGGGGAGATTTAGATAGATGTTAGGAAAAAGTGCTTTCCAGTGAGACACTGGCACAGGTTGCCCTGGGAGGTTGCGGCTGCTCCCTCCCTTGGAGGTGTTCAAGGCCAGGTTGGATGAGGCCTTGAGTGACCTATTCTAGTGGGAGGTGTCCCTGCCTATGGCAGGGGATTGGAACAGGATGAGCTTTGAGATCCCTTCCAGCCTAAACCATTCTGTGAGATGCTACTGCCAGAAGCTTGGAGGGTTTTTTTTTATTATGATTATGTCTATTTGTGTGAGAGAACTGAGAGGGACAGAATGAAGAATGAGCAGATCATAGTAATTTACATTGCTGATACTAAACCTGTGTGCGTTTGTAGTTCAGTCCCCAGTTTACTTCTTTGAATGGTGTCCTCTAGCACAGAGTCCTTATCTACTCTTCCTGTGTTGCAAGCGGGGGAAAAATGATCATATCTCCATGGGATCACGAGGATCAGCATGCTCCTGTGTGTGAGTGGCACATTGCAAAGGTGTGATGACAAGCTTCAGTCTGCACAAAAGCAGCATTTTGAGGGAGGAAAAAAAAAAAAAAGAAAAAAAAAATCTGGCTAAGAGAAGAACTTCAAGTCACTATGCACATATTTTTCAGTAGGCTGATGCAGTACAGAACGCTGTTATTAATCACTGTACGCCGTTTTCGAAGGTGGTGGGTGGACAATCTGAAATACTTAATTTTCTGAGGGAACTGACTTTGCAAAGCAACTACTCGGCACATACATGAATCCAAGGTCAGAGTACTGCATATTACAGAAACCTGTTTCCTTGCCAGGCATCCTGTGCATGTCTGTTGTGTGGATGTGGCCTTTCCTACCATGCACTAACCATGCAAAATGCCTTTTATAAGTCTATCCGTTGCCTGGCTCTGCAGAAGGAAATGTCCGTGGGAGAACAAACTAACTGCTGGCAGGTGTATCTCAGAAAGCTTTTTGTTCTTACCATGCTCCCACTTACCTGTAGAACAGAGTTCTTAAAATGAAACCTATTTTTAAAGCAGCTCTTCATTTCAGCTGGTGCAGAGAAACTTGGGCTAAGTGCTGGATCTCATCTGTCAGTCATCATTTTGGCCTATAGCTTGTTGTCCTTTTTCAGCTGGGGCTTTTTAAAAGGATTTCAGGGAGGCTAATGCAGTCCAAGTGAATTGTTCTTCCAGTCATCTCCCAGACAGCTTTCCCTAGGCATGCATCCATTTTCAGTCACCAGATTGAGTACACAGCTGTCACACAATGAAAATTCTGCTATTTCTGACTGTGTGATTAGGCATGGATCCATAATACATGGTAGTGATGCCAGCACTTTTGTGGTAGGTTCCTGTAGAATCACATGGCAGGAAAGGAATCATAGCCTCTGCAGAGCCTACAAAAAGCAGCAATGTGACCATTTATATGAAAGGTTCTCCATCTGCAGATGGAGAAAAGCAGTCTAGACTGGTTTTCTGCAGTAACCTTCAAAAAGTGAGAAGTAGCAGTTGCCAGTACAGTCAGTAAGGATGGATGATTGCCTTGGGCTTTTGTGCCATATGTTGAGCGTGCTGTAACACATTTGTTACCTTCATATAATAATTAAAACGCTGATTTATGGTGAGGTAAATGTCAACATTAAGTGAAAAAAGATCATGGTATTTCAAAGTCAGAGCTGCTGACAAGAAACTAGTTTTTATAAATTATTGCATTTGAAGAGAAAGGAAATATGGCCCATCTGTATTTGTGGCATCATAGAAATGATAGGCAGATTTAGGTGGCAAGAGATCTCTGGTAGCTACCTCCTGCTTGAGCCAGGGTTAATGTCAACATGAGGTTACTCAGAGCCTCCTCCAGCTGAGGGGTACTTATCTGTCAGAATGGCATTGCCACAGCCTGTCTGGGCAGCCTGTCCCAGTGCTCAGCCAGTCTCATTGAAAAATTTTTTTTCTCATGTGTGGTTGGAATTTCTCATCTTGCTGCTTGTGTCTGTTCTCTGTCCTTTCCTTGGGAAGTGTGCACCCTGGTTTTCTCTATTACTGCCGTTCAGGCAGGGGAGTGCTGCAATTAAATCCCTTCTTCTCCTGCCTTGCTTCAACCTGAACAAACACAACCCCTTTAGCCTCTCCTCCTGCATCCTCTGCTTAGTCCACTAACATCTTAGAGGTACTCCCTGGTCTTTCTCCTGTTTGGAAGGGTCTGTCTCATATTGCTGATCCCAAACTGATCCCAGGTCAACAGATGCAGGTCTGAGTGCAGGAGAGGGTGGAGGTCACTTTCCACCAAGGGCTGGTAACAGACTTGCTAGGTACAGCCCAATGTGTGGTTAGCCTGCAATACCACTGCTGACCTGCCTTGATCTTGCTGTCCATCAGGGTCTCCATCTCCTGATTTAGTGTCAGGACTGGAAACTGGGTGATTGTGTGAACCTACAGTTGAGTGCAGTGTTGATAGGTACTGAAAAGTGCTCAAGAAGTCCAAAGCAACAGTGCATTGTCAAAACGAGTTCTGGGGACTGGCAGCAGAGAGCTCTTTTTGTGACACATGGCACTGGCTCAATAATGGGACACGTGCTCTGGCAGGGGGATTGGACTGGGTGGTTTTAGAGGTGCCTTCCAACCCCTAACATTCGGTGATTCTGTGACTGCACCGCACCTTTGGACAGCAGCTTAGAGAGCAGAACACTTGACTAATATAATCCAGAGGTGTCATTGTCCCTCTTATAGCTGTTCACAGAACCACAGAATGTATCTGGTTGGAAGAGACCTTGAAGATCATCCAGTCCAACCCTCAACCCAGTACTGAAGGGTCAACACTAAACCATGTCCCTGTGCACCAGGTCCCCACACTACTTGAACACTTCCAGGGATGGTGATCACTACTGCCCTGAGCAGACCATTCCAATGTTTGAGAACCCTCTCTGGGAAGAAATATTTCCTAGCATCCAGCCTGAACCTCCTCTGGTGCAGCTTGAAACAGTTTCCTCTGGTCCTGTTGCTTGACACCAAGGAGGAGAGGCTGCCCCCTCCTCGCTCCAACATCCCTTCAGATAGCCGTAGAGAGCAATGAGGTCTCCCCTCAGCCTTCTCCAGACTGAACACCCCCAACTCCCTCAGCCCCTCCTCACAGGCTATGTGCTCCAGGCCCTTCACCAGCCTCAGTGCTCTTCTCTGAACATGCTCCAGCCCCTCAATGTCCTTCCTGTAATGAGTGGCCCAGAACTGAACACAACACTAAAGGTGTGACCTCTCACCTCCCTTTCCCTGCTGACCACAATTTATGTGTGCGTTAACGCATTTGCAATGTTGATTCTTCTATGGTAAAAACCTAGGTCAAGAATTTACTCTTTTTCTTAAATGAGGCCAATTTAATTTCATTTATCTTGTGCTGTGTAACCAATCCATCCTGCAAAGAGCTAGGAACCCACTGCCAGGTTGCAGCAGATGAAGTTCTGAGACATCGTCCTGCAGAACGTGGAACTGTTGGAGCCAGTCCNCTGCACCGCACCTTTGGACAGCAGCTTAGAGAGCAGAACACTTGACTAATATAATCCAGAGGTGTCATTGTCCCTCTTATAGCTGTTCACAGAACCACAGAATGTATCTGGTTGGAAGAGACCTTGAAGATCATCCAGTCCAACCCTCAACCCAGTACTGAAGGGTCAACACTAAACCATGTCCCTGTGCACCAGGTCCCCACACTACTTGAACACTTCCAGGGATGGTGATCACTACTGCCCTGAGCAGACCATTCCAATGTTTGAGAACCCTCTCTGGGAAGAAATATTTCCTAGCATCCAGCCTGAACCTCCTCTGGTGCAGCTTGAAACAGTTTCCTCTGGTCCTGTTGCTTGACACCAAGGAGGAGAGGCTGCCCCCTCCTCGCTCCAACATCCCTTCAGATAGCCGTAGAGAGCAATGAGGTCTCCCCTCAGCCTTCTCCAGACTGAACACCCCCAACTCCCTCAGCCCCTCCTCACAGGCTATGTGCTCCAGGCCCTTCACCAGCCTCAGTGCTCTTCTCTGAACATGCTCCAGCCCCTCAATGTCCTTCCTGTAATGAGTGGCCCAGAACTGAACACAACACTAAAGGTGTGACCTCTCACCTCCCTTTCCCTGCTGACCACAATTTATGTGTGCGTTAACGCATTTGCAATGTTGATTCTTCTATGGTAAAAACCTAGGTCAAGAATTTACTCTTTTTCTTAAATGAGGCCAATTTAATTTCATTTATCTTGTGCTGTGTAACCAATCCATCCTGCAAAGAGCTAGGAACCCACTGCCAGGTTGCAGCAGATGAAGTTCTGAGACATCGTCCTGCAGAACGTGGAACTGTTGGAGCCAGTCCAGAGGAGTCCATGAAGATGCTCAGAGGGCTGCAGCAGCTCTGCTATGAGGACAGGCTATGAGAGTTGGGGCTCTGCAGCCTGGAGAAGAGAAGGATTCGAGGAGACCTTGGAGTGGCCTTCCAGTATCTGAAGGGGGCCTACAAGAAGGCTGGGGAGGGTCTGTTGACAAGGTCTTGTAAGGACAGGATGAGGAAGAATGGGTTTAAAGTGGCAGAGGGGAGATTGAAACTGGATGTTAGGAAGAAGTTCTTTCCAGTGAGGGTGGTGAGACACTGGCACAGGTTGCCCAGGGAGGTTGTGGCTGCTCCCTCCCTGGAGGTTTTCAAGGCCTGGTTGGATGAGGCCTTGAGCAACCTGTTCTAGTGGGAGAACCCTCTGGGGGAGGGTTAGAAGTAGATGATCTTTTAGGTCCCTTCCAACCTAAACCATTCTATGATTCTGTGATAATGCTGAGAAGTGTTATTAGAGATAGGTATTGCAGTGCCTAGAAGACAGCTGTGTCTCTGACCTCCTGCTGTGTGCATCTGAGTCAGAAGTTCCTTCATTCTCAGTGCAGAGTCCTTTAAAGAGTCAGGGAACTGGATATCTGAGATGCTGCAGCTCTGGTACATGATGGGCAAGACTATGCAGAAAGGGGGGGAAAAGCCACAGCATCATTTGGAAGAGATGGTGTTTGTCTTCAGTTCAAAAAGTGGTATTGATATCTCACATCTGAGAGCTTGCAGCTCTTAGTCTATACAAGCCAGTCACTCTGGCATGCTTAATTCTCAGACTTCTCTATGAGCAGTTTCTACATTTTGTTCAGTTTAGTCTTTTTAGTCCCACACAGACACATTGAACTGTACACATTTCACTTTTTGAGACAGAAGCTGTTCTTTTGGAGCCTGCCTTTGTGGTTGAATTCAGCTGCATTTCTGCTGGTGTCCAGGAATCCTTATTAAATAACAGTGGATTTCTTAATGTCCTCAGAAATCAGCCCCATCAGCTTGTGTTCTCCTAGGAAGGCTGTTCCAGCTCTTCCAATGAATATAAGATACAGAGGGGGCGCACTTGGGGCTTCTCAGTCTTTCCTCAATAGAATAACAATGTTCTCTACGTTGCGTTTAGAGATCTCTGCTGGTGATCTCTTCTGGCTGCTTTAAACATTTCTTCAGTTTAAATGCCTGCTTACTTATAAAGTCCCTCTAATTCCTTTTTTAAAACTGTAAAATGGAAACTGTCAAAGCTTAGGGTAGAACAAGAAAAAAGTGAGTGACTGTTGAGTGACTTAAGTTAGTGAAGTATCAGCAAGGGTCAGTATTGCTTTCTTGGCTCCTCTATGTGATCACAATGAACTGTTCTGGCTATAACCCACTTGGATGGCTCTGCAGTTCACAGCTTGCAAATGCCAAGCGCCAAATGGCCATAAATAGGCTAAATTTACAGGTGATTTAACGACTCCAGGTTATGAATTGGAACAGAAAAGTGTCTGTTTTCAGGAGACAAATGCTTTGTAGGAAATGTTCTAATGGAGTGAAGTCCCTTGCTAGAACTGTGCCATGAAGTTCCATCTGGTCTTTGGAACTGTTTTCTGGATCAGATGTTTTCTCTGGTCTTGGAGAATAGTTTGATGTTTCAACCACTTAGAAAAGAATGAAATTCCTGTGGCAGCTTGGGTAATCGGTGAGAAAGAGAATAGTTTAACCAGTTAAGAGAGATGAGCCCATGTCTGTGCACAAGGATGGGCTCTTGTGGTTATCTCAGCCTTCTGCAGCTTTTAATGGGCATTACACCCCTAAAGAGAAACTCGCTTTTGTCCTGACCTAACACAAGGTTAGCATCCCATGGAAGCTTTGCCGTGGCCTGTAGGGAGCAGTCATTGTAGTGTCTGCTCTGGATTCCCTCATCAGCACTAGGCTCAGTATTTTACCCTGCGATTGCAATGTGTGTTTGATTTTTGATTCAACAAAGGTACCTTTTTAAAAACTCTTTGAGACTTAAGAGTCATCAAGGAAGCTCACCCTGCTTACTAATTTCAAGTGATTAATTACATTTCCAAATAGGTTTTTTTTCTAATTCAGACTTTTTGTTTCAGTCCCAAACATGCTATCTGGCAGATAATTAGCCTTCAGGCACAGGCATAGCTCTTTGATATAGAGAAGTGCCCCTCTCTCAGCTTTATTGACTTAACATGTATTGAGCATGATCAGCAGACAACAGCTAAGTATGTAAAAGGATGTTTGACATCACCTTACACCGATGCCCTCCTCACACATGCTTGCAGCCCATCTGTTCAGATGGATGCCATTTGCTGCCTCCCACCACTGAGGACCAGTGCTGGATGTCACACCACAACCAAAATACTCTCTGGTCAGCTGGTGGAGCCCCAGGGATTGCTGGGGAGGGACTGCAATTGCACACCCCTCACCAATCTCCTCCATTCATCCCCAGAAATGCCCGGGGTCTGGCTGTGCTGCCTGTTGCCAGACTTCCAGGCTCTGGACCGGCAGGGTGTGCTTGGGGCTGGGTGTGAGACTCTCTCCAGAGCCTGAGTTCACGCTGTAGTTGTGCTGCAAGAGAGCCCCCAGGTAAGTTGCCTCTCCTCAAGTTGTAGGCGTTGAGCTTTGACTGTTAGTTCCCTTTAGGTTCTGAGATAGTTGTGATGTTGTGCTGACATCTTGAGATGAAGAACATTGACTCTGAAATACCCACGGGTATGTCTGTTGTGTTGTAGGCTTTTGAGCTGGCGACTGGAGATTACTTGTTTGAACCGCACTCTGGCGAGGACTATTCCCGAGACGAAGGTATGAATCTTTTGAGATGCCAGCTTCTAGCTATTGTCACACTCCTTAGACGTCCAGTGAGCTTGCACTGGGGTTGTGTGAGTGAACTGTTCATATGCCTTGTTTTCAGAATATAAATACAATCTTTTTCTTTTTAGTTTTAAGTTCCATCACTAGCAATGGGTGGGCAAAATCTCCCTTCTGCAGATATTCATCTACTTAACAGCTGCCTGAAGGAATTAAACTGCCCTTCCTGTAAGATTGCATATGTGTGGAGACCTGACTGAGAATAACAGCTTTCTAGTTTAGAAAAGAAACAATGAATTTGACCTTGATAGTATTTCCTCTTGATAAGAATGACACTGGAATAATGTTTACATTGTGTATTTTTATTTCAAGGAGGCAATTACTAATTTTTGCGTTTTGGTTTTGGTTTTTTTTTGGTTTTTTTGTTTTTGTTTTGTTTTGTTTTTTTTTAAATCAGAATTAACTCCTGCTTCCATCTGTATATCTGTCCATTTTCGTGCTTGTTTTGCTCGTAAATACTCTTTGCAGTGGTAATGTGGGCATCATTCATTGTTCTAAACGCTACTAATGATGCCAGAGCTCTGCTGATCCCAGAAGCCTCTGCATGGATTTGCTGCAAACGTTGATTTGAAACTATTTCTGATTTTTTACTAATTCCAGTTTCTTTCCTCTTCTTTTTTATCCCATCCTTTCCCTGCCCCTTCCACTCCCGTATCCTTTTTTTCTCTCCCTCATAGACCACATAGCACACATCATAGAGCTGCTAGGCAATATCCCAAGGCACTTTGCTCTATCTGGAAAATATTCTCGGGAATTCTTCAATCGCAGAGGTAGTACCTCTTCTTCTTGGAAGGTGCCATGATGCAGACAGAAGTGGAATTGCTGTTACTGGTTATCCCAGCTCCCACTCAGGAACATTTCTTGGAATCACACCACCAAAATTCCTTTTTGAAAAACAAAATATGCAGGAATGTGTGACAATTTTTATCATTTTTGTTTTCTCCCGCTCTTAGCTAAACATTCTGAAAAATAACTATCGGTATGTTTCCAATCACACAGCAAAACTTATTGGTGGCAGCTGATAGTCAAATGCTGCTTTGAGAAGAAAGTTTTTTGCTGAAAGCATCTTTCTAAATCAGCCACTGAGCGGAGTGCACCTATCCTGCTTTGGTTTTTTTTTTCGTTTGTTTGGTTTTTTTAACCAGGATCAATCTATTTCTGTCTGTACCAGGCCGGTGTTAGTGTGTGCATGCAATGTACTGATTAAACTGTTGTATGTTTCTGTTTTGCTGGCAATGTTCTCCAATGCAGACCACATAGCATTGATCATTGAACTGCTGGGAAAAATCCCTCGAAAATACGCTATGTTGGGGAAATATTCCAAGGAGTTTTTCACCAAAAAAGGTAACGGTATTTCTGCAACACTAATTTAAAGCATAGTGCTATCCCAAAGAAGAGTGTATTCACTTATGGGTACTGAAGAAACAGATCCGTTTAAACGGAACGCTGTTACCAAAGAAGAACTTTGGGGCCAGCTTGCACGATTTGCAGCACTTCCTTTAAAATTCATTTTGGCATGTACTCGACAGAGTGTGGGTATTAACAAGTGTCTGTGTGAATCTGTTGTCCGGTGTCTGTGTTAAGTGTAAAGAGTCAAGTGGTGCATAGCTTGTAATGTGATGGGAGATCATCTCTCGACTACTTCTGGTCATGTGTGGTTGTGTGTAGTGGTCCAGCAGATGCTACTGATGGGGAGTAATGCAGGTGGGAAGGGAATAGCTGGGCAGTGGGCACATGGCTGCCTGCAGTTGGTCCTCACACTGCTGAGCTCCCCCAAGAGAGAGTGTGCAGGGGAGGTGGCTCAGTGACAGAGCGGTGAGGAAAGCTGCTCTGTAGCACACTGTGCTGTCTCACTTTGCATGTTCCCAGCTACTGAAATGCCCTAGTGCCACAGCCACAGTGATGACTTGGCTGTGTTTGGTGCTGTACAAATGTGCAACCCCTCCAAGATGAAAGGCCTTGTCTGTTGTCATGAGAAAGTAACTAACCTGAGCAAATGTACTGGGCCTTACAGTTCTTGTAGGCTGTCTTTGCTCAGGCTACTTGGGGTGTGTCAGGAGCAGCCCTTTAATGTGGTGGGGCAGCATGTGGGGACGTTGACTGCAGCTGACAAGAGTGGTTTCCTGCTCCAGAGCCCTGTGGCTTCCCTCTTGAAATCAACTCCACGTGCGTGAGCACACAGCTCGTCTGCAGGGCCAGTGCTGGCCCTGCAGCGGGCACCTGGAGCGCTAGGGTGGCTGCGGTGGCGGTGCTGTCTTGTAAGGTTGGGGTCACAAGGTGGGAGACAATCCAGTGATTCTTCTCTTCCCGGATGAGAACCTGTTGTGTGTGGATGTCTCTGGTACAGCAGGGACCTCGATGTGCCTCTGTTGCTCTTGTGGGAAGAGTCAGATCCTTATGTCTGCCTGTCTCAGATGCAGTGGCATTGAACACAGTGCAATAAGGGGCGAGAGTGATTGATCATGAAGGATGAACGTGACTGCTGTTTGGGGCACCCTAAAGTGTCCTTGTAATCTAGAGGGGAGAAGGTTACTGGAAGAATAGTAAAGGTTTGTAAAACTGTCAATGGGTGAGCTGAAAACAGCTGTTGTTTTCCAGCACATGCCAGATGAGAGCTGGGGGGGACACCCAAAGTGGAGCTTGAAGGAGGTGACTTTAAAACAAGCTCTTGCCTCTCAGCAGCACTGAGCTGCAGAAGTCAGAGAGGCTCAAAAACAATCTCTTGTTAACTGAGATGAACTCAGGGCTGACAGGTCAGTGAATGTATAAAGCAGTGAAAGAGCTGGGCAGGAGGCACCCCCCATGGGGACTGCAGCTGCTAGAGTGAGGCCAGGGCCTGCAAAAGGCTCCTCTGCCTGCCCTCCTGCCCATTCCTGTTGCCACTGCCACAGGCTGGTAGACTCCCTCCAGCTTGACTCCCCTTAAAGCATCGCTCATGTTCCTAATTTTCACACCACACCAGCTGGGTTGGCATTTTCTAATGATGTCACAGACCCTTCAAATGATCTAACAGTTACTCAGTAACCATAGTGTGGCACACAGAAGGGGCCAGTTCATAGAATTCCCACGAAGTGTAAAGCTTCATCTGATTCCATGAGCACCTTTCATTGAAAAGTGTTGCTGTTGTCCTTCAGGACCTGAACTTCAGTGGCATTCCACAGAGGCACTGTCTGCTGTGGCTCATGGATCCTGGTGGGAGTTAAGCACTTTGAGAAACTTGGTTTACCCACCACACATAATGTCAGCGTGGGTGTGCTGTGGAGGCTTAGGGAGGCTGAATCCCACCTGTTTCCCTGTAAACAGAAAATCTCAAATGCGAACTCAAGCTGCGTTCTCAGATCACAGCAGTGTCAGGAAAACTGAAACACTTTGTGGAGGAAAAATAGAGGTGGTGAGTGTCCTGCTCACTTTCTGGAGATGATTTTTTCCATTAAATTGGAACCAGATAGCCTTTTCTTTTTGCCTGGCCAGCCTGGTGCTGCTGGCCTCTCTTGTGCCCCTGTGAGGGATTTGCTTTGATGGGCTTGTTTTGGAGTTGGCCAGGAAGCATTTGGTACTTACCTGCTTGTGGCCTGAGCACTTGAGATGAGAGGCCGTGCAGTGTAAAGCTGGACCTAGAAATGTAATTGTAGGCTTCTGTTCTGTAAACATCAGCTTTGGGTAAAAATCACCACGATTTGGGTGTTTTTCCTGTCCATAAATTGGTCTCAGACTGGAGCTTTAAACATCTGAATTGTTCTGCTGAATTCACAGGTACAAAAGGAAGGGTGTCACCAAGTAATGAATTTACAGGATCGAGTTCCCTCTTCCCATGAATTGCCTGAAGCAGTTGGTGACATTCAAACAGGAAGGTGCATTTATAAAAGGAAAAGCATTTTTAAGTCACTTCTTAGTCACTGTAACAAAAATGGTCACAGTTTTTATAGAGTTCCATCTTGATGGAGCCCAGTAATAACTCCACTGAGTCCTTTTCTCCAGGGCTTTCCTGAAATTTGTAAAAATTATTTATAAGTTTTGGCACTAAAACTTAAAAGAAACCACAACAAAGGGGAAAAAAAGAGGTTTTATTTTTCTTCTGGTAGTTCATAGCTCTGTTTCCTTGTGAGCTAAACCTGTGCAAGATGTTGGCTGGGTCCTGGCTTTGCCCATTGGAAGTCGTAGCAAGGAATCGTAGAATCATGGAGTGTTTCAGGTTGGAAAGTACCTTTAAAGGTCATGTAGTCCACCCCCCTGCAGGGACATAGAATCATAGAATGCACTGGTCTGGAAGGGACCTCGAGAGGTCATCTTGTCCCAAAACCCCTGCAATAAGCAGGGACATCCCCAGCTAGATCAGGTCACTCAGTCCCGTCCAACCTGACCTTAAATGTTTCCAGAGATGGGACATGTACCACCTCTCTGGGCAACCTGTTCATGTTTCACCACCTTCATTCTAAAAAACCCTGTTCCTTACTTAATACCTAGTCTGAATCTCCTCTCCTTTAGTTTTAAACCATCAGACCTTGTCCTGTCACAACAGGCTCTGCAAAAAGACTGTCCACCTTTCTTCTAGGCCCCCTTGAAGCATTGAAAGACTTTATTGCAATAAGGTCTCCCTGGAGCCTTCTCCAGGCACTGCTGCTTGTTTTGCATTGTTGAATGGGAGGAGAGGGTCCTCTTTCACCTCCCTTGCTTCTCTCTGCTGTACTGTGGGGCCTCATCAGCACTTCTTGTGTTAGTTCTCAAGACCAGGTCCTCATCATACATAGTGGCAGATGATAACCTGCTGCTGCTTCCTCAAGTCCTTCACAGAATTGGTTTGGTTGGAAAAGACCTCAAAGATCATCGAGTCCAACTGTCAACCCAGTGCCACCAGGGCCAACATAGTGCCATGTCCATCTGTTTTTTGAACACCTCCAGGGATGGTGACTCCACCATTGTGTGCCCTCACAGTGTGTGAGGGCCGTGTGAACACAGGGCAAGGAATGCAGCACATCACTGCCTCAACATGCGAGCCCTGAACCTGCCCAGTATTGTGCATTACTGTGAGATGGCCTGTCAAAATCATACAACGGAAGAGACCTCTGGAGATCATCAAGTCCAACCCCCCTGCCAAAGCAGCATCCCTGAGGGCAGGCCAAATTCAGATCTCGATAACTAGTTGCAGATAACTGATTTTACAGACATGTTGTCTTGTGCCTCTCAGTGTATGACTTGCCCTGAAATGTGTATCTTCACATCACCTCAGTTACTGTTCAATAACCCATCCTCCTCCTCTTGCCTGGTGACACATCCTAAATGTGTCTTTGACAGATTTCATAGACTGGCTCCATGTCTCTCTGTTGCAGTCAGCTTTAAATAGCATCTCCCACCCCACAGGTCTTTCAGAAATTTCCTTAGAGATTTCCATCTGACTTAACATTCCTTTGTTCAGAAGGTCTGTGGCTGTCTCTGCATTGGCCACAGAGTTTTGCAGTTCTGACAGCTCCACTGTCCTCTCTGCATAGTTCCTGTGTGCTTCACTATCAAACAGCTAAATGAAAAGCTTCTGCTGCAACAGTAAATGAGAACTTCCTATTTGTAGCATGTCTTTGAAAATTCACATTAATGCCTGCAGTCAGCATTGTGGCCTTTTTTGGAAAATGGAGCAGTTGTTTAATTCTCAGCCCCTACACAGGTCACTTCTGCTGTCTCTCAAATGCTTTTACAGTCTTTGTGTAATCTCTTATGGCTAGAGTGCAAGAACTGTTCCTCAGCAGAAAAGCAGACAGATGGAATATTGTGCTGCCCATGGTGTGTTTTGTGAAGCAGATGCTGAGCTTGAAATATCCAAGCTAAGTATTCAGAGAGCATGAACTTGGCTCCCATAGTGGCACCAGGACCACCACCCTTCAATCTTTATGGAACCTGAGTGAGGAAAGATGCCTGAAAGTGCATAATTTGGAGACAAAGAGGAAGGCATGTGGAAACACACACTCCTCCCAACGCTGCTGTGGTAAATCATCATGGCAGCCCTTGCAGCTGGAGGAGCTGTGAACAGAGCCTGAATTGCTTGGGGTTTTTTTTTTTAGGTTATGTTTCACTTGGAATCAGTAACAAGTCACTATTTTCTGTAACTGTTTGCCAATATTTGAGTTTAGATCTCCTCACTAAATAGTTTGCCACCTGTTCTTGTTGGTGGTCGCTGAGAAACGCTCTTTGAAAGCTACACGGGGTAAGGTTTCCAGCAGTTACTTTTCAGACTTAACACAAGGTGTTTAGGCACTGGAATGGACTGTTGAGGGAGGTGGTGGAGTCACCATCCCTGGAGGTCTTTTAAGAAAAGATTTGATGTGGCACGTGGTGGCATGGTTTAGCTGATGTGGTTGTGTTAGGTTATAGACTGGACTTGATGATCTCAGAGGTCTTTTCCAGCCTCAGTGATTCTGTGATTCTATGAAAAGAGCCTGGAATGAAAGCACTGCTCCAAGCTGTGCTGTCCTGTCGGTACATGCAGACCTGGGACAGTGTGGGCCCAAAGCAGAGCCCTTGCTCATTTGACTTGTGGGTACCGTTGGAGCAAGCTTGTGCTGTAAATATATAGATGCTGTCATGCTGCTCTGTGATGTCAGAACTCCTCCTACCCTGTGGGTTGGGAAAGGGACAGCTGTGGGCAGCACATCTTACTCCGCATTACCAGCAGGTGTCTTCTCTTTCTCTTGCAAGTGATCCACAGTTTGCATACCAGCTTTTCTGGGGCCTCTGTGGTAACACCTGGAAAGCTGCTTTTGCAAATGTAGCACCCTGCCTAGAATGTCCTGCTCTGGCCTGAGGAGCAGGAGCCTGTTCTGCTGAGTGTGTGACAGTATGAATCCACTAATAGCATTCACATGCTTGTGAAGTCTGTCCTGAAAGTTCTGTATCAATGGGGATGTACAGAAACTGTGAGCTGACATCTGATGGCAATTTATGGGCAGCCAGTATGGGCAGGGACTACAAATGAAGTTGCCAAACCACTTCACCCTGTAGGGTGCTCGTGAAGCTATGGGTGAGTCACATTCACCTTCCAGAACTGGATGAGAAAGTATCACCTTCATCAGCAGTACAGGGGACATTGCAGTCTCTGCAGGGGTTTCTGAAGGGTGGAGCTTGTCTGGCCCAGACGTATCCCCTGGGAAAGAGGAAGATGACAGTGGAGGAACTGCAAGCAGACAGAAGAGTCTTTCTTCACCATCAAGCAAGATAGCCTGTAGATAGACCTCAACAGTATTGCTTGTTTGAGCGGCAGAAGATACCTGTCTCTTTTGTTTGCTTTAGTCTGAAACACATTGCCAGGGTGGCCAAATTTTGATGGCAGTCAAATCCTCCAGCTGCTGTTTGGTTGAAGGAGATGTTGGCAGCAGCAGGTGCGTCCTTCTCAGGAAGGATTCAGCCAAAGTATGTATTGGGTCC
This sequence comes from Ramphastos sulfuratus, assembly GCA_013399055.1. NCBI lineage: Eukaryota > Metazoa > Chordata > Aves > Piciformes > Ramphastidae > Ramphastos > Ramphastos sulfuratus. The sequence continues at coordinate 70,261 of WBNM01012109.1, forward strand.
ATTTGCCAGGACAATGTTGCAGAATCTCCCAGGGCCAAACCTCTGTGCTTGGCTCTGTGTGGGAGGAGTCACTGCTTCCTGCTGGCAAATGCCACAACCTCCACCTTGGCATGGGAGCAGGTTTTGTGAAAGGTAGGGGTTTTGGCCCATGGTGTTCTTCTGTCAGAGCATGAGCTAGTGTGCAGCTGAGTGCCTTCGTGTGTGGAGACAGAAAAGACAGCAGGGAAAAGCAGAAGTGGTGCTGCAGCAGAGTCCAGATGTAATGTACAGTTTGCCGTAGGAACGAGTTCTTGGGTTTGACACCGAAATTACTGTCTCTCTGGTGACCTCAAGCAAGCTTGCCATGTGCTGCCCTTCCTAAATAATGATTCTCGCCTTGTCAAGGTGCTGTGAATGCGAAGTGGGAGAAAAACAAAACAGGGGTTAGCTGCAGACAGGTATCAGGAGGTATTTTTCTAATGCCAGTAACATTTCTGTTTGCAGGAGAGCTCCGACACATTACCAAGCTGAAACCTTGGAGTCTTTTTGATGTGCTTGTGGAGAAGTATGGTTGGCCTCATGAAGATGCTGCACAGTTTACAGATTTCCTGATACCCATGCTAGAAATGGTCCCAGAGAAACGTGCTTCAGCTGGAGAATGCCTCAGGCATCCGTGGCTGAATTCTTAGCAGAGTCTCCCAGCTGTACAAAAAAGCCAGCAACCACTTTCCAGTGCGTCGGACCTAAAGGGTGACTGTCACAAATTCTTTAGCAGGATCACACGTGAGCTGGCTTCAATCCTCAGACCTTTATTTTGCTTGAGGTACTGTTTGACATTTTGCTTTTTGTGCACTGTGTTCTTGGGGAAGGGTAGTCTTTTTTGTCTCCAGCTAGTAGTTTACTCACCCACTTTCTTCAGAAAACACTTAACTGTGTCTTTAAGCATTGTTTCTTGTGTTGTGTGGCATTCAGATGTCAGATTTTTGAACAAAGGAAACCTACCCCCCATGTGTTTTGGCAAGTTTTGTAACTATTTATGAAAAAAAAAAAATAAAATATTTTAGCTGATACATATTATATAATTTACAAATGTAAGAAATTTATGGAGTCAGAACCGAGTTATGGTGAGGAACTGTACAATTTTCTCTTCTGGCAAAGGGATGTCACTCCTGTACTATAGTGTATGTAAATGCACCTGTAAATGTTTATTGCCATTTCAATATGGGACTGGGGACTCAATTTCAGACTAAAGCGACTTAAGTTTTAGAGAGCTTTATAGCAAACCAATTGCATGTAGTGGACTTAAACTGCTTTAAGGAATTGTGTGAACTTTCTATTCTGCAGCAGTTCCTGCTCATTGGGTTTTAAACAAAGTGGCTCTGGTTTACAGAATTTCATTCCCCAAATGGCACTTTAAAGGAAGGCTAGACTTCTTTCGAATAAAGTATGCATTATCATTTAGCATTCCCTTTTAGAACTTTTTGCCTATTTTAAGTGCTTTTAAGGAAAAGAAAAATTAGTAATTTCCCTTACAATGTGATAGTGAAGACATGGTACCATATGGCGTTGCCTTTTTATAAGCACTGCAAGTTGTATTATACCTTAAGAGAAAAAAGATAAATAAATTCAAAGTTGAGCATGAGAACCACCCTATGTGTAAGAATTGCTGATCTCTTTTACACAAGCATTAAGGAAGGAGAGAGCTGCAAACATGGACAGTGCAGTGGGCACAGTAATGCCAGAAGGAAGATCATGCTCATTCCATTTATAGCTTTACATGTTTCTAAAACGAATTGCACTAGCTTTATTCTTTCCCATTACTAGGCAGACGATTACCTGTTGTAAGTTGCACGCAACAATTAGGTGTTTCCTAGGAAAAAAAAAAAAAAAAAAGCAAGCTACATAGGCTGAAGCTCATAGGCAATACGGATTGTAGAATGTACAGTACAGAGGTGCATTTGGGCCTCTCATAGAAGTCAGTGGGATGAATGTAAGCTTACTTCTGATCTTCATGTAACTACGGTGCCACTTTTTTTCTTGACCGTGTCCATATGAAATTTATTCACATGCCTTTGCAATAACTAGATTGTGAGAAGATAGCCCCATGCTGTAACAATAACCAGTTGTTTGAGGTGCTTGCAGTTGTCTAATTAAAGTGTTTTGTTTTTTCAGTGTGCTGGTCATTGGAATCTTTGCTAGCCCTGACTCCCAACTGTTTGTTGGCTAGAGGTCTGTGGCGTGGCGGCGGTGGGTGGGAGGTGGTTTGATCTAGACAAAGTGAAAAGCAGATTTCTGTGGTAATTTGTCACCCAGCAAACATCAGAGCATCCTGAAGGGTAGTGTGGCACAAGGGGCTATATGGCAGTGGTTGCTAGGTTAAACATGGTAAAACTAAACAAGAATGTTTCCTACCCAGTGCTTAACTACTGTAAGAAAGCCAATGATGACCCCATCCCCAATAGGCTGGTGCAGCCACACCTCCACAGAGAAGCTGCAAAGCCACCACAGAGTGGGGGGGACACGCACCAGTGCAGAGAAACTTGTGCCTACATGCTGAGGCCCTGCCAGCAGCTGGGTTTCAGGACTGCAGGTCCTCACCCTCCATGCGGAGTGCTTCATGCTGGAACTGCTCTGCTACGTGGACAACACTGGTGAACAGGACAGTGGCACAAAGGACTCCAGACCTAGAGGTAAAAATTATGTTCAGCTTCTCACCTGGCCTAGCCCCTGGTTGTCTCTAGTTGCTGCAATTTATCAGAAGCCTCAACCCATGGATACTAGCACTTGAATGGCATGCCAGGGGAGGCAAGTAACCATACAATACCTCTGCTTGGCCCATGGCAATACCACAGAACTCAAGGGACCATGTGTAGTACTGGTCCTGGTCTGCCATCCAGCACATCAGCTCTTCATGCTGCTCTAAGAGCTTACCATGTAGAGTATTTTGATATCAGAGAGGATTTAATGACCTACTGCATGGAGGAATGGAAGAGGGTCTCAGGGCAGTGGGCTACAGGGGATGATCCAGGCTTTTCCCAAGATCAGTGTCCAAGTAGTTGAGTGGGATTGGGTTTTCTGTTGTTATTGATGGCCTAATCAAACAATTAGTAAGTCCTCTAAATGCATCAAGTCCATCCTATTCTACTTCACGCTAATACACCACCTCAGGTATTCTGTACAGCACGTTTTGTACAGCCAGCAGTTGTTCAGTACAGTATTCCTAGTGTACTATTTTTAGTTCCCCCCTCACCCCTCAATAATTAGAAGCAAATTAGAATTTAAAATAGCCCAAATTCCCTTCTACATGTTAAAAAGAATTACCACTTTTTCAGTGAGCAGAAACAGCCAATTCACATCACCTCCCCTTTCAGGTTTTCTTCTCTGGTTTTCAGGGCTGGATTCATCAAGCACAGTCCTGTTAGGTGAGCAGAATTTAGAGGAGTCACTGCTGAAAAAAAGTAAGGACACTGTCACACACCTGTTATGGAAGAACTCTGCACCTGATTAAGTGCAACATCACTATGTTAGCTGCTACTGTTGAGCAGCAGGAGTAAGCTACTTCCTTTAAAACAAGTAACACTGTATGTGTGTGTGTATGTACATATACATACACACACACATATACATACTGTGCTCTGTGTGTGTGTGTGTACGTACACACACACACACCCGTATTTATAAAATATTCCATACCCCATTGGAGCACCACTCAGCTCTCCTTCAGCTAGAGGGTCTCTGCAGTGATGAGAGGCTGCATTGCAAATAGTTGAGCTTGGTTTTAAACTTTCCAGTCTGGACAGGCTGACAGTGTCAGTCCCCACTGAGTCTGCACCAGCAGGAAAACCTGCAAATCCACTGCAGGAGAATGGGAACATACTGCAGGGTACAGCTGGTTCTGTGGTCTGCAACTGAGGTCAGAGCAGCATTAGTGCAGCAGTACTGGTGTGTACAGACCTCTGTGTAGCACATTGCTGGACACCCATTCACCAGTCAGTAACTGACACCAGAGCCTGCTCTGCATAGAGCAGTTATTACCTCACCTCTAGAATCAGGAGAAGAAATAAACAGGCCTCCCTCCTTCAGGGAAGAGCCCTTCAGGGCACTTCCCTGAAGACATACCACCCTTTCAGGACAAGTAGTTAAAACTGACATAACTGTGATTTATTAACATGAATTAAAATGCCCAACCAGTGCTGCAATGTGACAGTATATTAAAAAAAAAAAAAAAAAATTAAGGATCATATACTGTACTACTTTCACAAAGATCACGCTTCTTTTTTTTCTTTTTGTTTTTTTTCTTCAAAAGAGACTTATATACAATACTATATCAAATGAAGGGCGTTGAAGCAATTGTACAAGCCAAAGAAATACAGTATTTACAGGACTCCAAACATTAGAAACAGTCTATACATTAAATTACAATTTCTGCAAATAACTGATGAAACAAAAAGCCATGTCCACACCAAAACTATAAAAAGTTGTATTGCATCATTTTCTATCTCTATGCACACAAAGGATTGCTGACAGAAGGAAAATGGGGGGAAGCGGGGAGGGGGAGGAAAAAAAAAAAAGTTAGTGCCATCACTTAGCCTGCATACTTATTTAATTACATGTGTATAAAAGTAATATAGAAAACATTCACTAAATGAATTTAACTGCAACGATAAAATTTTAAAGGTTTTGCAGCAACCTACTGCCAGAAAAAAAAAAAACAAACAAACAAACAAACAAAAAAAACAAACCAAAACCAACACAGCTGGAATGTTCACTTACAAAGTAAAAAGAAATACCTAATACTGGCTTAACAGCACATTTTCAGGAATTTTAAAAAGAAAAAAAAAAAAAGGGAAGGAATACAATGAAAGAGCACTGGTTTCTGCTTTTATACAAAGTATCATGTACAAGCTTTAAAAAGTACCTTCAACAGGTACATATGAAATATACACAGTTTATATTACACAACATTTTAAAAATGTTTAGTATCAGAAGGGTCAGTTTTAATGCCACCCTGAACCATGGTAGTTGTTCTGAAAAGTGGGTGGCACCTGTGCTCTGTGAATAGGGATCTGTCCTGGCACTGGTGAGGCCTGCTGCGGCCCCTGCACTCCGTGGGGCAAGGTGACAGAGCTAGGGTGAGGGCAGAACCCTGAAGCGGTGGGTGTTGTGATACTGTTTGGTCCTTGAGGTTGGATGTGAGGACCCTGACCAGGGAGTGGGCAATGAGGTCCTGTTCCAGCAGGCTGATGTTGAGGTCCAGGTCCTAGTGTTGTGTGATGTGGGGCTTGTGAGGAATAAGAGGAAACGCTTGTGTGAGCATTTGAAGGAAAATGGGGGGGCGCTTGATGAGATGGGTGGTGTAACCCTTGTGCTGATGCTGGGTGATGCCCAGAGCCAGTAACATTGGAAGGTGGAGGTGGAGGGGGGGGAGGTGCAGAGTTTACAACATGCTGGTGTTGTGCTTGCAAACCTTGGTGTCCAGTTGAAGGATGGGGTGGTTGGTGGTGGGGGAGAGGACCTGGTGGTGGAGGTGGCGGTGGCAAATGGTGACCAGCAGCTTGAGAATGAATGTGTGATCCAGGAGCTACTGCCACAGCATGAACTGGACCAACAACATGTGCTACAGAGTGCTGCTGATGAGTACTTTGCTGCTGTACGAGGTGAGGTCCTGGAGCAGGTGGTGGTGGAGGAGGAGGAGGAGCAGCAGATGCTGATGCCTGGTGATGAATACTAGGGTTCTGAGATGGCAAAAAATGCCCTGCAGTTACATGGTGTCCCGGCACTGTTTGCTGACCCGCAGTGCTAGGAAGTGCTTGGTTTGGTCCAGATGAAAACACAGTCTGTTGGGGTATGCTGCCCTTCAACTGACTGTAACTCTGAAAGTTTCCAGAGGGTTGCTGGCTTTGATAGTAAGTAGAAGAAGGGGGTGGAGGGGGCGGGGGAGGTGGTGCATTGCTGTTCAAATTTTGTTGGTTAAACTGGCTGTAGGAAGCCGAAGATTGTCCTGAAGTTGGCTGAGTGAACAGGGGTCCGCTAGCCTGCTGCTGATTACTTGGCTGAAGGCTTGGCGCTGCTGGATAGAAGTTCCGGTGTGTTTCCCTCTGGGGTGTTCCAACTTGAGGTGACTGAGGATGATGAGGTCTATATGGAGATCCCAACTGCTGCGAGTGAGGCTTTGGTGAAAGGTATCCGTGCTGCACAGGTGCATGAGGGGTGGATGACTTGGGAGGATTCTCCACGTGTGGGGAAGGGGGGCAATGCAGCTTCGAAGGTGCAGAAGGCAGCTTCTGTGGATGTGTAAGTTGCTCGGCAGAGCTGCGCAGATGTGGCTGAGATGGATGATTTTTTGAAAGTGCTTGGACGCTGTTTGTTGGCTGTTTTTGTTGCAGCTCAGATTTTGGATGGTTCACACATTCAGCCTCAGGTGCATTAGCTGCAGCTTCCCAGTGCGAATCCGGTTTTGTGGGAGTTTTCCCAAGGGACTGTGTTGAAACTCCAGGACTCGGTGAAGAGGGCTGGAAGGAAAAGAAAGTCAGAGCAAAGCATTCAACTACATGTATGTTAGAACGAGAACACAGGATGCATATTTGGTGTAAGAAAAAGAGCAACAATAGAAAGCTTAAACTGAACAAACCACTATTTCTAGCAAGTGTGTCTCAACCTTCAAAAAAAGATCAGAAAGTCTATTTTGAACTACTAACAGAAATGGATATGTCAGGTCAAAAGAAGAACCTGTTATTGTTCATGTCCTGTGCCCAAGTGGCCATGAGAGGCAACGGCATCCTGGCCTGTAGCAGGAACAGTGGCCAGTAGGACAAGGGAGGTTATTCTTCCCCTGTACTCAGCACTGGTCAGGCCACACCTTGAGTCCTGTGTCCAGTTCTGGGCCCCTCAATTCAAGAGAGATGTTGAGATGCTGGAATGTGTCCAGAGAAGGGCAATGAACCTGGTGAGGGGCCTGGAACACAATCCCTATGAGAGGCTAAGGGAGCTGGGATTGTTTAGCCTGGAAAAGAGGAGGCTCAGGGGTGACCTCATTGCTGTCTACAACTACCTGAAAGGATGTTGTAGCCAGGTGAGGATGGTCTCCCAGGCAACCAGCAACAGAACAAGAGGACACAGTCTCAAGTTGTGCTGGGGGAAGTATAGGCTGGATGTCAGGAGGAGGTTCTTCAGAGATTGGCATTGGAATGGGCTGCACAGGGAGGTGGTGGAGTGGCCGTCCCTGGAGGTGTTCAAGAACAGAATGGATGGGGCACTTAGTGACATGGTCTAGTTGACTGGACAGGGCTGGGTGATAGGTTGGACTGGATGAGCTTGGAGGTCTCATCCGACCTGGTTGATTCTATAATTTCTCAGTCAGACAAAAAATCATTACAGGCAAGACCACTTGACAAAAGTAATGCTGTTTTCAGACTGATTCAGCATTTTGAAGTGGCACAGTGCAAGCAGATGGACTGAACAATGCAACTTGAATTACTTCATTTAATACTGTACAGGCAGCTGCTCAGCATCTCTCTCATCAGTGCCAAACCCTGACACGAAAAGAGGACACTCCTGCTAAGGTACAAGGTATGTAAATCACATTATGACTCTCAGTTCTCAGCCTGCAGAACTGCAGTGACACATAAGACACACCTCTTCTGTGCCTCCTGAACCTATGTTCAGCTACTGAAAGAACAGGATATAAATCAATTTTTTTGTGTGCATGGACCAACAGACATATCTATACGTGTTTACCTGTGTGAAATTATGGCACAGACAGACGAACGTTTTGTAAGGTAAATCGGATGTGTGTACATATTCATATGGACTTTCTACACCACACATGTGCCTGCATACCCTGTCCATTACCTTGCTTGCTTTTGACGGGCTTTTACATGTCCTTTGTGAAGTATCTGGGGACAGACATTCAGAAGTAGGCTCTGGATTTTCAGTATCAGGCTCTATAGAAATAAAACAGAGATAATAGTAAGAAGTGGGAAAATCTGGTCCTATGCTTAGCGGTCTTTGCTAAGTTGACTTAAAACAATTTTAATAGCTCTTTTAAAGACACTATTCAATATGTCAACTGTCATACAAGGTCATCTGCTTACTGACCTTCCATAAATTCAGTGAAAGAAGGGACCTTAAGCTGCAACTGGGAAATGAGATTTGAATGAGATGAAGGTGGAGACTGAACATGAGACGGTGAGCATGGGCTACAAGGTGACTCTCCCCCTACAGATGAAGCAGACCCAAACATATTATTAGAACGATTTCAGATTACCATGGGAGGGGACTGGTGTGATTGATCTACCTTCAACATGATAAATCAACTCACCACTGTCCTTGTCTTTCCTGTGATCACTGAGAAGTAAAGCTCTCTGATAACTTCGTTCTCTCACTTGTTCCACAGAGGTTGATGCAGTCCTGGAAGAGAGCAGGACATTTTCAGTTTAAGAGAATGTACTTCCAGAGACCTGATATAGGACAATGTACATGCAAAAATACTATGTCAGTGTATGGTGCTGACTGTATGTATGAGCCAAATAATTGCTTGTACATAAGGAATGTGATCTAAGTATTTTGTATTGATTTCTCCCACTTTAATGAGGTTGCAGGAAATTGGTATATTTATATTACAAGAACTGACAATTCTTCTTAACGTGGAAATACCATCTGTGTATGTGGGGTTTGGTTGTTTGGGTTTGTTTTGGGTTTTTTTTGGAAGAGCAGTTTTTAAGTTTTCAACTGCTCTGAAAAAGTTACAGGTACTGCTTCACATTCCTATTTGCAGAAAACGGTTTTCTTCCAAAAGCTGGAGGAAGTCTTCCTAAGATTCTGCTCTGTAATAGTGGATCCATAATTGTAAACACTGCACAAGTACAAATCTTTCTCCTTTTAAGTTTCTACATTCGACCTGCCAGACAGTGGGGATAAAATGACAGTCATCTCTTCTCCTGAATAATCAACTACATCTGACAACCACAACCTGATCAAGAAAAGACAGTGCTGCACAAAAAAAGTTCATTCAGGCAAGCAGGTACAGCATTACTCTGCAATACTGTTGTACTAAAATAACTTCTGCTGTCTGCAAAATTAGTACAAAAATTTACTGATAAATTCTTCTCCCTTTAACCTTTTTCCGCATTCTTTGCTTAGAATGTAGTTTCTCCATAGTGAACTTACAGCCCCTTTTTTCCAGTGAAACTTCGAAGGCTCCCTTCAGTAGGCTCTACAAACTCCTCCTATTTTGAAATAGCTGAAGCATCTGAATAGAAGGACATTCAACTCCTCAGCCCATATTCATCCCCAACACTGTTAGGTCTTCACTACAGCATAAAGAACATCTGCAGGATTTATTTTGTGCCAAGTAACATTTTGGAGACTGCTTCACCAGAGCTGACAATCTATCTTAAGGCTACCAAAATGCCTTAAAGGAAATGTGCAAGATTTACAGAGACTCAAAGTCATTCTATTTCATCCCACCCTCACACTGCATCTCTCCACAGGATTTCTGGTTATTGGAGTTACCTGGCACAGCATCCAGCAGAGCATATGGTCTGCACACAGGGAGACCATTAAATAAGCAATGATGCAAGTATCACCACATGCTCTTTACCTGAGCAGAAGGAATCATTAGGCAGACTGCATGCAGCCCTGCACACTGCACTTAAGCAACAGCAAACACCATGAATGCTCTCCAGCCAGATCTCTGGAAAACAGACTACCTAAAGTCTTCCAGCAGCTTTTGCTAATCAATACAGATTATTCTCCTGTTTCTTCTTTCCCACAGTACTTGGAGAAAGGTTTTATGCTTTAAGATGAAAAAACGTTCTTTTCAGTCTACAGACACAAAGAGTGAGTGCAGAGCCAAGGCCACGCTGAGAGTCAAGACTCAAAAGTCTCTCAGCCATTACAGTATCCTCTCTATCCAAGTGCTCTTCCTCTCCACACACCTTCCGCAGCAAGCACACACAGCCCACTCCAGCCAGGACAGTGGTGGCAGGCACATGCCTACTCACTGATGCCACTGTCTACACGTTTACAAGTGCACTTTACTTACTGCAACTTGTCTTGCAGTATCTTTTTTTCTCTTAGAAAATACAGAAGGAAAGCAGAATGAAAATGAGTTAACTAGAATCTTATAGAGATAATTTTACATACACTCTACCGTTTGAGATATCTGGTATGTTTCTGAGGAAAAAAGGCAAAGCGACTCTTGACTAATCTGGAAGAAAAGCTTCCAAGCAGTAATGTGCAACAGCACCTGTATCAAATTAGAATTAATTTTTCAGCACTTCAATTCTATAGCTTTGTGACTTACCATTGAACTTCTGGTTCATTCTTCTCACTGGAAGATTCCTTAACTGCACAGCTGTTGCCAACATCTTCCGGAGGTGCATTATAAACAGGCAGTGGTAAAGGGAGGCTTGCAGCGTTATCAGTTTGCTCCCCATTTTCACCACTGTTGTTATAGCCATCACTAGCACTATTATTACTACTTATATTTCCTCCACTAGCAGCCTGAGGAGATACAGTAACCAGGGGGAAGTTTTCTGTCTTGGAGCCGCTTTTTCTAGCTTCTCGTTGTCTCTTACGGTATTCTAACAAGGATACCTAAGGAGCGAAAAAACAAAACACAACAAGAGGAATATTAAAAGGCAAGTTTACATTGAATTGAAACTCTGAACACTGAACTGAAACTGTGAGAAAGCAAACAAATAATCTGTCAGTAAGACATGCCATTTGCTTGACTCTAACAGAAAATGGAAAACACTACATCTCCAGTGAATTCACAGAGTACTGATGCCTGTAAAGACAATATATAGAAAAAAAGCTGCTGCCAAGAGAAGTAAGGATGATGGAGGTCAGCAAAAAGTTTGTTGCTGAAGTTGTACTGTTGGTTGAAGCTGCAAGGGACTTTACAATTTGTCCTGGGACTACAGCATTTAGTAAGAGTCCAATGGTAAAAGCAAAGCTGTTTTTAAGAGATCTCAGGTTGAGAGCAGGATGTGATTCCCTCATCATCCTTCTCCCTTACTCTACTGCATGTACTAATGTATTCTCTGAGCTCTTCATACATCTTTCCTAACGTAATAGCATTTGTGACTTACACTTCCATTCTTTTCCTCCCAGTTTATTCCAATTTTGTCATGACTGCAATGCAATCTAAAAGAGATGATTAACTTAAATTCCAAGTAAATTTTATTACCAAAACCAGTGAGACTCAGAGGGAAAAAACTGGTTTCTCAAGTACGTATATAAAATAACTACACAGAAACTTCCATAGTATTTTTGAAATAACTTTCAGTGAGAAAAATTAGTTTTCAAGATATTTTCACTATGTATCCTCAGGATTTGAAGCGGAAAGCTGAAATACTGACTTTCATACCTATCTTATTAAATGTCATTTCCTCTGATCTAGTGTCATTACTGAACGTCTAATTTTTCCCTTGCAATTATCAACATTCTACTCTGAAGCATAAAGCATCCAGAACCTAAGTACAGTAAGGAAAAAAATGGTCACATTTAAGTGGCTTGTTTTTTCTGTCAGTGTAGAAAAGGATTACTGCTTATATTGACAACTAAGGCAGCTTGCTTTGTTTGCAGTCCTAGAGTTGGTTGTTTGCTTTCTAACAAATCTATCCATTAAAGACCCATTTATATATGCCAGAGTAAGAATAGTTAAAAGTATTTGATCTTCTCATAAAGTTTAGGTCAAGAACTGATCTTGCTTTCAAATGATTTCTATTATTTAGACATGGACACAGTCCTGTGTGGTCCTCGTATAGGTGATCCTGCTCTGACAGGGAGGTTGGAAGAAATGATCTTTCAAGGTCACTTCCAGCCCCTGACATTCTAAGATTCTATGGTCTGAGCTGTGGCTGTCAAGTGGATGGCACCAATCTCTTTTCAGTGGTCAGCAATAAGACAAGGAGTGATGGCTACAAATGGGAACATAGAAAGTTTCGCCTTAACATGAGGAGGAACTTCTTTACAGTGAGTGTGACTGAGCACTGGAACAGGCTGCCCAGAGAGGTTGTGGAGTCTCCTCCTCTGAAGACTTTCAAAACCCTCCTGGATGCTTTCCTGTGTGAACTACCCTAAGTGATCCTGCCTTGGCAGTGGGGTTGGACTTGGTGATCTCTGGAGGTACCTTCTAACCTCTAAAGTTGTGATTCTGTGATCACATGAATGGGCTCTCTTGAAGAATATTGCTTAAAGAAAACTTAGAAGTTAAGAATGGATGAAATCTACATGGTGTGGCTCAGATATACAGGACCATACTGAAATGGCATAAACTTGTACAACGGTGAGAGAAAAAGAGAGGAGCAAATACCCACAGAAATGCAGAGAAACCTCCTCTACAGTAACTGTGTCTTATGTGATCCTGGGAAAGGCTTTTATTGTTCTCCGACAAAATTCCTTAGGTGAGACTTCCCCCACTTTTTTGACATGGTGAAAACCTGCATTTCTTTAATGTGTCTTGGAAGGGCCTAAACTCCATTATTTCAAGTGTACAGATAAAAACATTTCATTGAGACTTGGAGACAGGAAACCTGAGGAGCATGGGGTGTTGGAAGCAAGCCACACCTTTTCTTCATTTGGACACTAAGGTAGCATAAGCCCTTGGGCAGTAAGAACCTGAAAGAATCCTTGTCAGCAAGAGAAAGGGGGGTAGTGTTACTAAAACACTGTTGCTAGGATTTGAAAATAAATTAGCTTTTATACAGAGAATGTAAAACTACAGAGATTTTGGGTTCTCACGATTCTTTGGCTTTGCTAGAACAGCAGGATTTATATGGCTGACAGGGTCAGGACCAGGTAAGAACTGAGCTCCTACCATCTTGCTTTTGAACCATGTCACAGTTTGAAGCAAAGTAAACAAAAATGCCATTCTGATGGAGAACTTCTGAAGGAAAAATCCTATGTCTTCCCTATCAGGGTACCACCAAGGTACAGAAGAGGCAGCACGTACCAAGGGTGCAATGGGACCACAAGCTCAAAACTTGCATTGCACATGCATAACGCAGACAGAATATGGCCATGCCCATCCCCCTCCCCTGTCGTTACTTCCACAAAGGAAATAAATCAGACCTTTCCATTAAAAACTGAACTGGCAAGCTGTGCTACTGGAGGCTACCACCTTCCACATTTGTCATCCTTTCTGCAAGGAGCAAGAGAAGGCCAACCTAACAATCAAGTGCAGTCACATCCAGTTAGAGAGAGTAACTTCCAGTTCTGGGTTGAGCTGACCATGACCACAACAACTTATTGATAAGAATTGTTCCATGAGGGTAAGCAAATTTAGGTTGTGCTTCTTTTTTCAAACACAGTATTTTAGGAAAAAAAAGGCAAAGAAAAAAGAAACTAAGCCAAGAAAAGGATTTCTTATAACTAAGGATTCTTGTGAAATGAAGATACCTCAAGTGTATATAAAAAATTCAGAGTTTTCAAGTTTTTATACCACAGACATGGTATGAATTTCTTCAAGACACTGCACTAAGAAATATTCAGAGTATATGATCTCTATGGAGCTAGTATATATTCTGTGTGAGAAAGTATTTTAATACTTGCTAGTATAAGCAACCATTTTCAAACCTGAAATTATTTATTAAGCAATTCATTTAAGACTCATGAAAATTAGTTTTTCTTCTGAGTAATAGATACAAGTGCATTCTAAAAGGCATATGCAGCTGTACTCTTTGATCTTCATTATTTCCCCCTGAGTACTATCTACTAAAGGTGAGCCATCAGCTGATTTTTACTGTATCACAGTTCTTTCTGTTATATCATCTATTAATGGTATCTCTGCAAGATAGACCAAATGATTGTAAAAATTACAACCTTTTTCTTCTGCGGAGGATTCTGGGGTGTGCAGTTTCCATCCATCAAGTTGTCGTTGATAGTCCTTCCAAAGCCAGATGCAATTCCATCTTCTGAAGTACAAAAAACAGATGCTTCCATGAACATGCCTCTAGCATCGTCTTGAATCAGGCACTTTGACTCGCTTATTCTGAATCCACCTCCTACCTCCAACTGATGTGAAGGTGTCAAGTCCCTTAAATTAGAATTCATTGAGAAATTTACACCTGTCCTCTCGGGACTTTTTACCCAGGAAGAATACATTGTGCCCCGCCCACAATGAGCAGTTTCTAATTGGCTGTTTGAATCAGTCCTATCATGTGGCGGGGCTTCCAGGTTTTTATGCAGTGCACTTTGCTCAATTACTTCGAGTCCCAGCTGGAGGTCTGCCACAGATTCTATTTCTCCAGTGCACTGCCGTGTAACATCAGTCCTATTCCTTGGACTGGAATATCCAATTGTCTTTATTTCTTGCAGGCCCATATCTGTCATGTTGGAATTTCTGAACGAATTCAGTGCTTGAATTGATCCTCTGTCATACCCCTGTATGAAGAAAAGACACGTCAACTCTTTTTCCACATTGCAACACAACTGCAACTAGTCTGATGTTCACTTGTACCTTCCAACTGTCATTACAGGCCTTCCAGTACCATGAATCTACCTCTCCTTGAGAAACTGTTGTACAACCACTTATTTCAGCTAGTGCTATGTGTTAGGTAAAATAATTCTGATAAAGCACACAAAGTCAAAATAAGCTTTAAATGCCAGGTCTTAGTTATGACCAGCAGAAAAAGGGGGGAAAAAGCAAGCCTCTGGCCAGGATGTTACAAAGCCCTTGGTTTCAATTCAACATAAAAGGCATCCGCATTCTAAAAACATTTATTTCAAGGAGAGGGAAAGCAGCAAAGTTTTTCTAAGACACCAAATTTGGAGACAGTTTTAAAACCAGTAGTCTGTGGAAGCAAAAATACATTTCTTAAACTACAGAAACTTCTTAAACTGTAAAACCCAGCACATATGTATGGCTGGAAGTAGCTTTTCTAAACCAACATATTTTAAGGTTATCATGAACCCTTTCAAAATTATTTATCCTACAAATTCCAAGTTCCTAACTAAAACTCCTCAAGTTACAGAATCACAGAATGTTAGGGGTTGGAAAGGACCTCAGTGGGGTCTAGTCCAACCCCACTCCATAGCATGACTACCTACAACAGGTCACACAGGAACACATCCAGGTGGGTTTGGAATGTCTCCAGAGAAGGAGACTTCAAAACCTCTCTGGGCAGCCTCCTCTAGGGCTCTGGCGCCCTCACAGTAAAAAAAAAGTTTTTCTTTCTGTTCCCATGGAACCTCTTCTGTTCCAGCTTGCACCCACTGTCCCTTGTCCTATTACTGGACATCACTGAGAGGAACCTGGCTCTGATCCCCCAACTCTGCCCCTTCACATCTTTATAAACATTAATGAGCTCACTCCTCAGACTCTTCTCCAAGCTAAATTTGGAGAATCTTGAGAATTTTAACAATCACTTATAAATCACTGTACTTAAATATTGACATATACAGAGTTTTTCATATAGTCATAGATGTCAACTGAAATTGTTAAGACTTTACCTAAGGGAAAAAAAAAACAACCCACCAAAACAAACGTATGCTTATCTCCCAGGAGAGAGTATTTGGATCATTTGTTTACACCACTCACAGGAAGCTAAGATCCCCCTCTGTATGACCTGCTAAATCTTTTTCCCGAGGCTGACTCTCGCCTGTTCCGTTTTGGTGCCGTAGCACAGGTGCACAAAGTGCGCAGCTCCCGCAGGAAGCGCCTGCCCCCTAGCGGCCAACAGCGAAACAGGCCCACGGCAGCTGATGTTCCCAAACACACCCACCCACACCCACCAGGTACACCTTTCTGTTCCGCCCTTTCACTCCAAACGTAATTAGGCTTAGGAAAACCAATTAAGAGATGCTGACAAGAAGACGACATGTTAATTTAGATCCAGCCACAGCCTGAAAAGCACAAGTGCTTTTCTGTTCTTTCAATGACAGTAGTTACCCCCTTCCGTGAAGGCCATCAGGATTTTAAGGCCATCAGGATTTTAAGTGATAGAACGAGAAGAGATAAACCAATTTAAAACAAAGAATGAAACAGGTAAAGTGGAAATACACAGTAATAAGCAAATAAAACCCATAGGGAAGTTACCCTTTGCATTCCAGGAAATCTGCAATAGCTGGTGAAAAGCATTTAGCAAGCTCCATGCAGCCACACAGGTGAAATCAATACCATTTGCCCTTTTTGACAAGTATCCTTACCTCTTGACTGTAAGCTCGCCTTTTTATTTCTGGGGAACTGTCAGGTGAGGAAATATTCTAAATAAAGAAGAAGAAATTGCAAATCAGTTTCCTTTTTAGCCTAGAGAATTGTAAAACACCCCCCTCTAGCAGGAAGACAAATACCAATTGACATTAGAACATCTGAACACTGAAACTCTTGAAAAAAATCTCACCTCAAAGTGCATGGCATTTCCATGTATACATGGAGTTACAGGAGTAACTGGCGAATAGATAGGTTTGTAACCATTTCTGCAACCTTCATCTTCTGTTTTCACCCTTGGAGGAGTAGCAAATGATGATGGCTCGGAGGCAGTGACGTCAGCATGAGTTGGTGTGGCATATGGAGAAGGAGTAGGCGTGGATGTTTCTGAGAATGCAGACTCCAACAGCTGATATAGTCTTCGTTTCTTTAATGGTGTGGTTAGATCTGTGTGTTAGAATTTGAAAGAAAAAAAAAAAAAGCTAGAAGACCTTTAGATACGGTTTATCATGTACAGTTGTTTACACACTTGATGTAATGAATTTATGAACTCCCAAGATTACAAAAATTTCTTAAGGGCAGGCTTCCTGAAAGATGAACTTCTAACAATCTACAAAAGCTTCCTGAAAAATAAATTTTAACAGCCTACAGATAAATCAGTAGCTGGAATCTGTTTGCTAGGATGATGGCAAGAGCTATCTCTGTTTCCAGAACAGGCTAAGTCAACCTCTACATGGAATTCCACTTTTTAGCTGAACAGTCTAAGGACTGTTGAGGACTGTACATAAGAATCCCACAATACGCTCCATATCCTTACAGAAGCAATTTTAGTCTTTAGCACATTCCCATTTTGCGTTATGCCTAAAAAATTACAGTTTTTCAACTGTGTGCAATACAGGCTCACTGAATTGAAAAGAAATTCTGAATATGAACAACAGAGAAACGTAAATAATCATCTAACCCCGTCAAGCTCTCAGTGAGAAGCATCAGTCTTTTGTTGACTTCTGTGAGCATGAGATAGCCATCTACTATCAATTAGACATGTTTTCCTTGAAATAAATGTTTAGTTGCATAGTGGTTGGTATTTTTTTGCCTCTTTAAGAAGGAAACAGTACAAATATCTCTGGCATTTTCATTAACTTCACTTCAAAAAAACAGTCCTCCA
The DNA here is from genome assembly GCA_013399055.1 of Ramphastos sulfuratus. Taxonomy (NCBI): domain Eukaryota; kingdom Metazoa; phylum Chordata; class Aves; order Piciformes; family Ramphastidae; genus Ramphastos; species Ramphastos sulfuratus. Next base: position 87,561 of record WBNM01012109.1, read on the forward strand.
CATTTAACTACTTTGACACAGGTCTTATGTACTACTCTTAGTAAGTTTCACCTGTTAAGGAACAGCTGTCATTCAGTATTAGAGAGCTTTTATTTTCACCATTGATAGCTGGACTTCTGGATCTCTCTTGTGAAGGTGAATTAAATCTATCAATCACTGTTGAATTTTCTTCTTCTAAGGCCTGCTTCAACCAACGCTGTCATAAAACAAGTATAAATCAGTGACTTTGAACAGTTTAACAAGAGACATTTCAAACTGCATCACACATGACAGAACTGATTTGCCAGCAAGGTTTTTACTGCCTGAATTTGTGCCAGCAAACAAAGTCTTATTTTTATTTAATATCAGATGGGGAGCCACAAGAAATGGAAGGCATTACCTTCTTACAAGATCCAGTCACGTTTTCCACAGGTTCTTTTTTCCTCCTCTTTTCTGAAAGGAATGGTGAAGTGAAACGAATATAGTGCTTTGGGGTTGAATATACATGTGGACTGTAAGTGAGACCTGGTAAAGAATTCAGCTGAGTAGCCAGAACTTCAGGGTCAGTGGTTATACGTAGAGGCCTTTCTGATAGACTGTCTGTAGGCTTCCCTGTTTTATCACTCTTTTCACTTAACCATTCACTGACCAAGTGCTAAACAGAGAGAAAGAGAAAATTATATGTTTTATGAGTGTTTTTATTTTTTGGACATTTTTTTTGTCTAATTATTTGACCTAGTCAACTGTTTCACAAACCAGGAAACAGTTTCCAGGCTGCAAGTTTAAACACATGCAGAGCAAGAAGAATGAGGACAGTTTTAAGTAAAATAATGAGCATAGCAGAAGGAATCAGTAAAAATTTGTTCTTCATATTAAAGTTTTGCTTTTGTTGGATTTTTGGTGCTTTTGTTAAAACATTCAGTTCTTTTGTATTTACCTCTTACTCAAGATGAACTGTACTTATCAACGTGAATTTGGTAACAAAATTTTAAAGACAGATCTTAAACTTGTGCCTGAGCACTTAAGCTGAGGGGGAACAGATAATCTTAACAGAAAAAAAGTTATATCCTCTTCAAATTTTTGTACTGTCACGGTTATGCTTCAGTCAACGTGTCAGGCAGACACTCTGAATATTCTCCACTGTTGTAGTTGTATTAAATTACAACACATTTCCTAAGGCACGCTTACCAAAAAAAGGTTTTCTTTCCTAGCTAGTACAGTGTCTTTGAAAAACGTGCCAGTAGATTTCAGTTCCCATTCATAGAAAAAATAACTTCCTAAATTTTACAACTGTAAGTTAATATCATATTATTTTATGTGTTATTTTTTTAGCATCCTTAAGGCTTTATGATGGTATGATAATTTATGTTAAGTTGCTTGTCTTCTACAAGTCTATTTCTATTTTTAAAGCAATAATGTCTCCTCACTTAAGGCACCCCGAGTAGTACAGTGTAGTGAGACATTTTAGAGATTTATACTTAATACTATGCAACAGCCAAAAAGTGGTGTAAAATTCAGACTTTTCAGGCACCTCTCATTTTTGCTATGCAACGTGCAAAAAAGTAAGAAAGATTCTAGTCGCCCCTCTGATGAGAATTTAACAATGATTCAATGAGTAGTGTTACTGGATGACTCAGATACTTTTGAAGTATGTTTGGGGGTTTAATACAACACCATCTTGAAAGTGCTATTGTTCGCTTGACAATAAGTTTCAGCCTATGACATGGAGCCCACTAAAACTCTCAGAACTTGTAAAGCAAGTTGAAAAAAAGTGTCACTACTTAATTTAAATTAAGTCCACAGAATTTTAAAGCATGCAGTTTTACAGATTAGCTTTATTCAACACTTCTAGATTTAAGAATTTTTTTCATCTTTAAATATCATAGCTCTCCTCCAAGCTTTTTGCGCTGCAGTCAGATTAAAAAAAAAAACATGACAGATAGTACAACTTTTTCCTCCAAACACGCACATAACTGTTTAAACCTACTCACTTCAGACCTAGAAGCTGATTTCCTTTGAGATATTCTGTTTGCCAGCATTAAAATACCTTCACATAATGAACAAAGTCAGGAAAGGCTTTTATAGCGTTTTCTTTATCCTTTTAAATCAACAACTTCAATTCTGTTTTGGTTATGTATATTATTTCAGCACATTTACAAATTAATGTCCTTAGAAAACATTCAATCCAAATTTTGAAAGATGTCTTTTGGAAGTCTCTTAAAAATCTTCTACCAACAGATGTTACATGTATGGTTTTTAATGTCTCAATTTATTACCAGTAACTGGCTATATAATGGTGATTTTAAAAGAAATTAGTCAAAATATAAGAATAACTAAATCTATATATAGTTGCATACTGCTGCTGCAGTCAGTAATTCTACAACTCTTTGTTAAAGCCCATCCTCTTCTTCCCATCCCTTAAGGGACATACCTTCTTTGTCTTAGGATACTTAGTGGGACATTTATTAAGTGCTGGAGCTTCTGTTTCAGTAACCATTTCTGTAACAACAGTTTCTGCTTCAGGCTCAGCTATCACTGCAGCATTCTCAGTTTCATTGTGTTGTGAAGTTACTTCCACATCAGGAGAAGATGGCTGGATATCTGAACACATGCTGACAGTTCTATGTCGTCTGCGCTGCTGTCCAATGTGGGTTCTACTCCGTGAGAAGCTTTTTCTCTGCTTAGCTTTATTAACTTTGGCTGGGGTTGGCCTGGTGGCAGTTTCTTCTTTTGCTGGTTCCTGCTACAAAATAAAAGGTCTAGTAAGCAGATCCCACACACATGTAAAGCTACATATCACTCTAACAAAATGTCAGTTCCCTTTTCCTTTACAGGTCTGAAAAGCTTCAACCTCTTTTTTGTTGGTAGAACTAAAATACTTCATAGAATTACTGTCCCTGAAGATAGAAGGTGGCTTCACAAAACCTGCAAGATTTGTTTTAGGTTGCTCCCAAGCATCTGCTCTATCACCAGCAGATTATTCATGTGTACGAACTGCTACACTACAATCATTTATCCATGAAGTCAGAAATCAGCTGCTTATAACACGATGTATTTGAGTCCAATATCCTTTTTTTAATTTGTAGTTTACTCAGCGTTTAGCACTGTCATAAAACACGCTCAGCAGCATCCTGACATGAATTATCCAGGGAAACAACCTGAACCGAGAATCTGTAGGAGTACTTGCAATGTAAGAAGCACACCAGCATCCGGTAACTGAGAAAAAGGGCTTATGAAACATTAAGCATCATCTGAAAGAACTCAGGACAAAGCTATACCTTAGTAATGTCTTTCCAGAAAAAGAAAAGAAAGAAAAGTATTATAGGTTGTTCCCAAGTAACAAAGTGAGCTGTGCTGCACCAGTTACAGGGGATGCCTAAGGAAAGACACCTTCTGTGGCTGAAGTCAGCACTGGTAAACTCCTGTCCTGACCTTCAAGGATAGACTGCATTATACAGCTAGTGTGTGTGCACTGGAATTGCTCACAAATTAATTCTATACATATTTTATTGAACAAAAAGGTACCAGGAGTTAACATCAGAGTTTGGTCAAATATATTCGAGATCAGAGAAGAAAAAAACAAAAACAAACAAACAAAAAAAAAACCCACACAAAACCACACATCTCATACATCTTGAAGTGCATCTTGACATCCACACCAATAAAATATGCCATGCTAAAAGCTAGCTTTAAAATAAAGTTTCAGATAACTACCTGAATAAATTCAGCATCATTCAGACTCTGTGCTTCCTTGCATTCTGATTTAACTTCGGTTTTTGCTGTGCTGATTCTTTCCAAAGCCTGTTCTCTTCTTTTTTCTCTTTTTTCTAGTCTGGCAAAAGCTTGCAGGATAGCTTCCATTTTCCGTTCTTCTCTTGTCTGATGGATTTAACAATAATCAAGTTTCTGTCATAATCTTTTGCATATATAAATACCTGCCTTTTTTTTTTTCTTCAAGTACTTTATTTAGCACATGTTCAGTATATGTGACATGGAACTCAATTTCAGCAGAAGCTCAGAAGAAAGGGAGGTGTTACAATGACTGCAATTATTACAGACTCCTGAAGAGTTGCATTCATACCAAATCTGACAAAGATGAAGACAGTCCTGCTTTGTATTTAAGAATTTGCTAAAAATAGTAACTTACTAGTAAATCATTGGCCTGTAAGCATAAAAAGAACACACAAGATTGAGCCACTTACTTGCATGTAGAATATTTAAAACACAATGAAACACTAATGACCAGAAAGATATGAAATACTAATACAGGTATAGAACAGCGGCAGAAAGCACCATTATCCTTTGACTCGATTTTCCAATTGTCACAAACTACATGAAAATATACACTCAAGAGCCAAGAATTTCAAAGTAAGGTAACATTGGGTCACACAGAGAAGCTAAATTTCCTATCTGTAGTTTAGGTCTTTTAGCGCTGTATGAAGGCAGATCCCTTCACCTTCAGAGAACTCTGCTGAAGACAGTACAGGGGTAGCAGAATTGGGGGGGGGTTCCAGTACAAATGTTTTTTTATTATAAATGCCTGCAGCTCAACACTGTATTGATAGCAACAATGCATTTGCACAGAAAAAGTGCAAATATATTGCTCACATGAGTGAGTGAGTAGGCCAAATTTTCTTTTGCCACTGAACCTGCTTCTGGTTACTTAGTAAAACACAGATAAACATGCAGTTACCTGCAACCCTCACAATGGAGTTAGAGTAATAATTACCTCTTTAACTATTAGAGCAACTAAGCTGCACAGAAAGCTTTACCTTAAGAAGAGTGCAAATGTAAAGCACAAAAAAAAGTGCCTCTGCAAACCCAACACATCTGATGAAAATCGTTCCTTGAAAGTGTGGCAAGTCATTATTGTATATTATTAGAGCTCATGCTGTCACTCTTCAGATTTTGCATCCAAATGTACATTTTACTTGAAAAGATTTTGGTTTATGGCGTCTAATAAACACAAGTCTCATCAATTCTGCTACTGACAGTTGTAGGAAATAGTGACCAAAAGGAATGTATACCACATCCCTGTTCACTTGTTCCAAGGTCTAGGTAGATACAGTTTTGGTGCCAGCTTGAACTCCACTTATCAGAAATTCAAGTACAAACAATAAAAAACAAAGTTCCAAGTATTAGCATTTCGTTATACAACTTGGCCCAGATTTTTATTTAGCTAGCAATTTCAAGTATCTCAGTTTGAATGCCTATTAAAAAAACTCCACATTTTAAAATGTCGTTTTTCTTAACACTGTTCTACCAACCCATGAAAATTTGAATGTTGAGGCTTTATAATTTGCAAACTCAAAAAAAACCCTAGTAAGACAAAACTTCTCAATCCCAACTATAAAAATGGCCTTTACAAATAACAAGCAATAATAAAGAGCAAAGATGATTTCTGCAATTATATTTTAAGGCAATAAAAAAATTAAATACATTTGAAAATAAAAGCAGGTTTTAATCAGAAAAACAATGATCAAGCCAGATGAAGTGCTCTCAAATAGCAAGCTTTGCATTTCAGGTTGAAGCCCATGTAAGAATCTGACCTAATATATATTCATATTCTACAAGCCTACAAAAAAGCAGCAACTAGCATGGGAAGAGCAGGTGCCGCTAAGCCTTAGTGACAACTTTAGGCAGCTACTTGCTTCCCAACTTACCATCTTCCTTTTCCTTTCTGCAATCTGCTCCTCTGATTCCATTTCTACTTCATTGCTAATGGGAGTTTTTTCTTCTATATCATCAATAAAATCTGGCTCCTGAAAGATGGAAATGACTGCTTTACAGAAGCTCTACTACTCTTGAAAACTAGGGAAAACTAGAAGCTACATAGAACTAAGAATCCTCAGATCGCTACATCAGAAGTAACTAAGCCAATAAAAGGAGACAAAAAAGTAAAAACTACTAATATCCACTTGTACTTTTGTATAAACCTGTAAATACAACCACCTGGCTAGACCTTCTCCATCCTGAGCTTTGACAATATCTGTATCTTTTTACTTTAGCAAACTGATATTGAAATTTTGGGGTGCTATCCCCACTCCCCCACCCCACCAATTGAGGAAAAAAACCCAACCAACCATATTAGTTTTAGTAAGCTAGAACAATTGTCCAAGGAGTTGTTAATAAACAATTACAAAGAAGTTCTTCTCAGCTCAAGAGTGTTCTATTGAAGTCACATTTTCCATTTAAACTCTCTACCACAGCCATACCACAAGGAAACACAAGTGTTACCAAACTAAAACAGTCTTCTGCTTTGAAAAAAAAAAAAATCAAAATAAATACAACCATGAAAAAGTAAGTATCAGAAGATCTAAGTGGTCTCTTGTCCTGTATATAACTTCACGTTTACATAAAGGATAGAGAAAAGATTTTTCAGTATCTGTCTTAAAAGTACATTCACATTTTCCCATATGCTTTCTTTACCTCAGTGGTTTATATTTCACCCAAGGGAAAAAGTTAATAGTTGACTGGCTTCTCTGTTCACATAGCATATTTTAACAGGTTTATTCCTTCTCACAATTCCTACTGGTTTAAGCTCAGTTTCAGAAAACAATACAAGTTCTCCTGTGACTGTTCCATATAAGCACTGCATGCTGCATTAAAAGCTTGGGAGAAGGTTCCAAATACCAGTTATCACTTGTTAAAAACAAAATATCGAACAAAACACAAAAAACCCTAAAAGAGGAGGAAGTTTAAATATTGTCTCGCTGGAGACCATAATTTCTAGCAGTCACATGCCATGCCATCTGGACTTCCAAGCATTTTAAAGCTACTGAGCTAGTAAAACTCCAGATGTATTCGATTGTCCTATGAAAATTGGCTGTCAATAAGCTTTTTACATTATTTCCTTCAATAATCAATGTTAAAAGAACAAGGAAATAGCTCCTTCCCAGAATAACTCCTTTCCTATGCCCCTTGCATAAGGGAAAAAAAAATTTTTGAAAAATCACTATCATCACCTCCCAAAAAAACAAAGAAAAGGTATTTCTAAAGAGTGAATTTTTTATCTTTAACAGTTGCTCTGAAAAATTAAGCTAATAATTAACTTCATGGATTTCTCCTACTCCTTCTTTCAAACTGACATTAAAGGATAGACTAACTTAAAATTACCAGATAGCTTTACCATGCTGCCCACCTATTATCCAGCATTTAGCTTTAAAGCACACCTTCCTGGATCCTCAAGTTCTTAGTTAATAGAGCTGCAGACCTCTATTAAGCACAGAGTTGCAGCCGACACTTAATAGTCTGAGTTGAATTTGTAGTTCTTACAGGAGTAAGGCTGCTTACTGCTAAGTTTAAAATGCTAGTCTCTGGAGTAACACAACTAAGCAAAAGGCACTCCAGGGTAGACTGGGAACTCTTGAAAGCATGGCATGAAACCTGCATATTAGAGACAGGTAAATTCAAAAGGAAAAACATATAGTTAAAACTGGCATAAGAACCAACATTGTCTTTAAATACAATCAAATATTAGGGAAAACCTGAGAACAGTATAAAAATTCTAAACAGTTTACACATCGTTATGATTTCTCCTAAGTCTACATACCCCTTTTCAGTGACTTTTTTAAATTCCTTTAGTAACTACAAAGGGGGAGTACATATGTTTAAAAGCTTTTCTTTCTGATTGTCTTTGTGTCAATACCTGATTATTAGAAATGGACAGCCTGAGGGGTGAGAGCTTCCTCTGTTTATTATCTGCAATTTTCATTTTGGTGGTTGCTCCTTCACAGTCCAATGTGATGTTCTGATTCTGAGTCTCCTTTTCTCTTGAAGTATCTTTCTCTTTCTTTCCCTTTTTTCTTCTGGTTTCATATCCGGTATTGATGTTTTCTGTAGGCTCAGAACGTCTGAGAACTGGACATTCGGGGTTTTCTTTGAGGCAAGCACAATCCACTTTGTATTTACTAAAAAAAAATTAAATGCAAGAAGGCGTATTTTCATTAGGCTGTCCAGTAATGAGCCTTTTCAATATAGAAATCACACACACAAACCGATACATTTCACATCAGACATCTGCTACAAAATTCCTGATTCCAAACACTACATATAAATATGTCCCAAACATATTAATTAAGGGCAGCTGACTCAAACCTTCACCAAGATATACAATATTGCTAGTAACTCAAAAGCCTCATCTACTGATAATCAGAACTTGTGGTTGTTTGTCACATGGAGTTCTTTTAAATTCAGGTTTGGTATTTGCTTAGAAGACAAACGACATGCAAAACCTAAGTATATCCTGGGCAGAAATATAACCACCACCATAGCAGTTAACAAGATGCGCGTAAGGCAGAGAGTCTTGCATTGTGCAAAGACAAGTAGGGTATCTCCACTTACAGAACGAGCACACTGGAAAGAACTTTGTATGGCTTTGTACGATTTGAAATTCCACTTAGACACATAGGGACTGTTATTCAAACACATTCAACTTACACCACCTGTCAACTCCAAGTACTAAAACACAACTGCTACATACATTTAAAAGGATAAATAACAACACAGGAAACCTACGAAGACAATTTCTGAGGTTGTCTTCACATGAGGAGTGTAGGAGTAAATCTACGACAGTTTACAGCGCAAGGTATCTTGAGCTAGTCTGAACTCAAGTTGATTACACAGGCAGTACTCTATAGACAACTGCTTCAGGTCCAGAGGTAGTGAAGGAGTATCTGCACAGCACTGCACCCACACTGACTTACAGACACATCACAGAAAAATGTGTTACCTTGGTGTGACAAAAGGCTAACCAGTTGGACTGCTTCTGGATGTGACCGAGTGCACATACCAAAATAGGCTCTTTGGTGCTTCCATTCCCAAGCTAATTCCATTTAGTATTAGCCTAGGTGTTCCTGCACAATATACCTACACCCCAGAATATTCCCCACTAGCCAAAAGAAATCATTACTAGGAATGACTCAGAGGCATAGGATTTCAAAGAGATGTTTGAATAACAGTTCCTACATATGGGAATGGCACTTAAACATTTTTTTTCCATTTTACATCAATGCTTAGAGACAATGGCAATAATTTATTAGGGATTTTCCCAATTTGTCAAAGGAGCAGAAGTTATACTCAGGAAAACATGTAAGAGGTTACAGAATCTAAGGCACTCAGCATTCAGTGGATTTGAACGTTCCTAATCATGTAAGAAACAAACACTATTTATAACAAAGTTCCACAGATGCTATCTTCCTCAAGTTACACTACAGAGACACTCTAAAATAAACAGGGCATCACCAAATAGTTCTAGATTTTCCTGGCACATCACCGAATATTCTAGATTTTCTTGGCTCTACTCTCCCCACACCATGGAACATATTAAAAAAAAAAAAAAAATCATTGTACATCTTTATTCACATTCATCTAAGTTTCTGTCTTTTCCACATCATTTGTAAGTAACTGGAACACTGCCAAAATTAGCAATAGATGTGCAGTAACAGTCGGCAGAAGAAATCCTGCTGACTGTTCACTGTAAATACAGTGGGATTAAGGGGCCCTGTATTATTAAAGCATTCCAGAAAGTAAAAGATATAAAACCAAAACCATTTTAAATTGCCACATAACTTAATAAGCATTACACATATTTTAGAACAGCACAATCATATACTTACCAATTTCCATAATCAAAATCAAATGCTATAGTAATCTCTGCTCCCTTTGGAATGTTATGGATGGAGTAAATGTAAAGATGAATTGTTCCATCTTCAATTACATGCCTCACCTATATTCAAGAGAGCATTATTATATTATTAGGAATTAGTCTGTTGGGTTCTTTTTAAGTACTTGAATAGAAATTTAGGGATGGCTCAAATTATCAGGAAACTCAAGGAAAAGGGGACTTTATTTCACATCTATGCTCACCTCAGCATTTGGTGTACACGAACGCCTGATGAATCGAGCTTCATTTCCAAATGTCCTTGCATCGACACACATTTCTAGTCCATGGAATTTGGAATAGAACAAAACAAATGGGTACGGCCTGAAAAAGATACAAGAAAACCCAAGTTTTAAAGTTTTTGAAGATGCTAAATATCATTCATTCTTCACATTAGTTAACTTTCTAACATGATGTTTGGCACAATACAGCAAATTTATGGGTTAAGCTGATGACACAACACTGGGAGGGGTGTCTGACACACCAGAAGGCAGTGTTGCCACCTGGTATGAACTAGACAGGTTGGAGTTGGGCAAAGAGTAACCTTGTGAAACTCAGTAAGGGACAAGTGTAGGGTACTGCATATAAGGAGGAATAACCCCACGTATGAGTATAGGTTAGGGGCTGGCCTGCTGGAAAACAGCTTTTTACAAAGATCTGGGAATCCTGGTGGACGATGACCACGAGCCAGCAACATGCTCTTGTAAAGAAGGACATGGCATCCCTGGAGTGCATCAAGAACAATGTGGCAAGCAGGTTGAAGGAGGCTCTCCTCCCCCTCTACTCTGCCCCAGTAAGGCCTCATTTGGAGTACTGTGTCCAGTTCTGGGCTCTCAAATTCAGGTACAGGTCACTGACTGAAAGGGTACAGCAAAGGACTACAAAGATGACTGGGGACTACAACATCTCTCTCATGACGAAAAGCTGAGGGACTAGGGGCTTTTTAGCCTATAGAAGACTATGGGGGAGGATCAATGCTTAAAAACATTTTAAAGGTGGGTGTCATGAGGACGGGGCCAGTCTTTTTCCCAGTGGTGCTCAGTAACAGAACAAGAGGTAACAGGCACAAACTTGAACATAGGAAGTTCCATCTAAACATGAGGAAGAACTTCTTTACTTTGAGGGTAGTAGAGCACCGGAAGAGGCTGCCCAGAGAGGTGGTGGAGTCTCCATCTCTGGAGTCATTCAAAACCCGCTTGGACGCTGTCCTGTGCAACCTGCTCTAAGTGAACCTGCTCTGGCTGAGGGGTTGGGTTTGATGATCTCCAACTCCTACGAATTCTGTGACTCTGAATCTCATGTTTGTATTGAAGCTTTATGATTCTAACTGGCACATTCTCCAAATGTATTCTCAAAATACTGAATGTTTGAGTTACAGCCCTGAATGTAACTCGTATGCATTAGGATCTAAAGGGAGGAACAGGGCAAGCACTAGACATGGAAGACACCAGGATAAGATTCTTCATCTTTCTTAAACTTTTCTTATGGCAGGTCCTAAAATGAAACATAGATAGACATTTAGGTGCCTCATGGAATCATCTGGAAAAAAAAAAAAATAGAACCCAAAAAAACCAACAAAGAGCGAAAACAAAAAACCCCAAACACAATCAAATAACACTTCCACATCCCTGCCTAACACCTGTAGTATTTCTAACACCCAACCCTCCTGGGGAAAAAAAAATAAAAAAATCTACATACTTTGCCAAAACATATCTTAAGTTCTGCTATTAAAATTGCTAGGGAGCAAAATGGGCCAAAAGCTGTGTTCTTTCTCCAACAGACCTCTTGCAATTTCCCATCTAGGTTAGAGTGTGCAGTTAATGGCAGCACTGAAAATGGTCCACAGGAAGAAGGAAGCAGTCATGCATTGCTCAGTAGCTTAAAAAAGAACTCTGACAGTAAAATGTCCCCAAGTTGACCCATGTCCAATTCTGGTTTCAGCCTGATGGACTTAAAATCTCACAGAAGAGAGTGTTCTACTCTGGTTTAAGGTGTCCAACTACTCTTGAGAATGCAGGAATTACGTAATCAGGGAAGAAGGAAGAGGAAACTGAACAGATCTGTAAGGATATCCAGAAGAGAACAGGGAAACCCAAATTCCACCTGCAATTATTTTTAATTAGAGAACAGTAAAATACAAGACACTGCCAGTAACTAGGACCCACTGGTACTCGAGGCAAGAGTTTGACAAAGCAGTATCTTATTAACAGTTATCTTAATTAAAACATTTGGAATAAACAAACCTTTTAAAAAAGTATCCATTAGCTTCAAATTGTTCTCTCAGCATGAACTTCCCTCTGTATTCAATAATAAGTGCATCAGGAGGCAAGTCTTTGGCAGCTTTTAGAATTTTCTTGTTTTTTTGCACATAACTCTATAAAGATACAAGTTGATTTATTAAGCATAGTTTTCTACCATTTTTCCATTATTATTAACAGCAGATGACACTTTCAGAAAAAATAAACAACTCTACGAACTAAAATAAATTTTTGGAATTAGTTCTACAGATTGTTTTGATCAAACTGTTCTGGTTCCCCTATCAATGTAACTATACTTGAATTTAGATTCAGGGAATGCTTTAAACCTAGAGTTTCACATGGCTGTAAATCAAGATGTTCCCGTTCTCAAAATTGAATACTGTTCCCCCTAGTGCACTTAACTCTCATCACTACTAGTACAAGTTGTTGCATTGTTTTGCGTTACACTTTCTAAAGCTTTGATTCCTTCAACCTAAACAAAACATGTAGATGCAAAAGGACATTCATGATTCATTCAATGAAAAACACAACAGGAAAGAACAAGATAAAAAAAAAAAAAATCCTGAAAGATGTTCCAAATTTATTATCCTCTTTAGATGGAAGGATGGCTTTTAATTAAAACCAGTATGTACACTGACAATTAGCGAACTCACACTTCTCATAATTGTCATCGCCAATCAAAAACAAGTAAGCTGTAAGTAGGTAAAAGGCTCTGTAAACAGGTATATTCCTCTAAGGAGGGTTTCCCATATGCCCTGATGGTCTTTGAGGAAAAGAAGCAAAGATGCTTCCATTAATCTGCTATGGTAACCACATCTTGAGATTTCTGCTTACAAAAATGCTATGGTCTGTTAAAGGGCTCTCACTTTAAGCTGCTAAGTAGCTAATGTTAAGTACCGAAAAAGACACTTCACCATTTCTTTGTTAACTAGAAATTACAGGGTCACAATAGTCAGAAAACAAACCAAACCTCAAAACAAAGAAGAAAAAAAACACATCAGCATCAGAGTATCATCTACCCTCAGAAACATTCCTCGTGAACCAGTAAATGAAATTCCATTCTGAGTACCTAAACATCAAGAACACTTACTGTACCTTATGTGGACAATTAACATGTCAATACAGACAACAGAAAAAAATATTCCAATTTATATCTACTCTAGCCACTCCTTATAGTCCTCACAGAGCAGAAAACCACTAGTGAAGTTCACTGCATTATGTCCACCACAAAAGACAGTCTAAAGATACTCAAACGTTCAGGCTCCAACTAGCACCTTAGTTACTTTCACAAGAACAGGGGGATACAGGATTACAGAAATCAGTTTTAAAATAATTACAAATTCTGGAAAAGATGTTAAATCTCTGATGCTTCAACCTGGTGAGACAAGATGCACAAAACAGATGTTATGGGGTGGATGTAACCTCACTAGTTTTTTTAAGGACACTTAAATGAATATATTTGTCATGGCAGAAAAGCAGCATGCAATAAAACAAGGCAGAGCTCGTTACCTCTACTGGAGGTTTGAAAATCAAATTGCTGGTGCTGACTTCTTTTTTGTCATTTCCACTGCCTAATCTCAAAGCTATTTTTTGTGCTTCCCTCTGGACACCCTCACTGTACTGGTTATTATTTGCTTCTTCATAACGATCCATCCAGGCCTTGATTTTGGTTTCCCATCCAAAGTTTGAACTGTCAGTAGGATCGATCTCTGGAGCTGAGCCCTAAAAAAAAAAAAAAAATTTCAAAGTAATTGACCAGACAATACAAAGCAAGAAAAATATATTTAAAAAAAAAAAAGTTTACAATGAGACAAAATGAAGGCCAAAGGTACACCACTGATTTAAGGTGTTTGGTTTGGGGTTTTTTGGGGGTTGGTTTGTTTGTTTGTTTGTTTACAAAGCCCAATATAAAATTCTGCATTACTTGTAAATGCTGAGTTGAATTCAGTATCATTACATGTCTTTTTAGGGATTTTATGATTTCATAAATATTGGCCAAGAATACATCCCCTCTCCAATAGGAACGATAGTTGTTAGTCCAATGAGAACAGCGTCTGACATTGTTTCCTCCCACAACCACACTGCAGCAGGAATCTGTCAGTCAGGTCTCCCTGCCCTATTAATTTTGTGAGAACATACACAAATTACAGCTTCCATCCTTACAACACACAGATTTCATTTTCCCTTTTCAGCCTTATGGGTTATACTGTTATTATTTTTCTGCTTCACATCTTAACTAACTTCGCTAATCCTACACCTACTAAATTAAGGTTGTCACTCTAATGTTACAGGCTTTGCACAAATCATTTTACTCCCCTTTTCTGCTCCTTACTAAAGTCTTCTCTTTCTACTTTTAAAGACATGTCCATTTTATCTCCAGACCTCACAAGCACCAGCCAGGTTGCAGCTATCCAACATTCTTTTTTCTATCCACCTAAGCAGAGACACTATTAAAAGTTAACAGCAAGTTGTTCAGCAATTCTTTTGCATATAGAGAGAACTATACACACAAATAGCACTTAAAATAGGTATGATGCTAAGAAAACCATGAAAGAACACAATGGAACCTTACAAACGCTATATTCAAAAAGCACAAAACAAGTATTTTTCTTCACCAATTCCATATTGACTATTCACAAGTCACATTTTACACATTTGAAGTGTATTGTGTTCCAACTGGTTTTATATATCCCAAGGATGAATAAACTATGGGAAATACTTAGTCTTCACAGCATGCATATTCCTTATCTCACAGAAAAAATTAACACTGCTGTAGCACTTAAATCTTGCAAAGCAGATATCCCAATATGATTACTAGAACTAGTGAGTAGAGTTCCACTCAATGAATACACAGAGGTAGAACAAAGCAGAATTCCCAGTTTAGTTTTCAAATGCAATATAGCCATTTTGTTCTTTTGCTGCTTAGAGCTGGAGCTCAAATGAGGTGTGCACTCATCTTTGATCCCTTGGACAGCACCAACATCTCTTGAAAATCAAGTATTCGCAGCATAAAAATTTACACGTTACTTCAGTTAACTTCCAGGACATAAAGATGTGCTCACACTCTCTTTTAAAATTACTCTGTGAGTATATAGTACATTAGTTATCAATAGTATTTTAGTGCTGAATGTATAGCTTCTCCCCACCCCACCCCCCCCCCANGAAGATTTTCTGGACCCTTCCCGAAATGCCTGCAACAAAATTAGGTATTTATATTCTTTGGGAGAAATAAAAAAATTCTATAAAGAAATTAACAGCTTTTCAATGTGGACCATTCTCAGTAAAACATGCAAGATGACAACTGAACAAACTATAGTGACATCTCAAGAAGGCAAGCAGTTACATTTCACAAAGTCCATTTCAGCTTAGAGTGCTGAATTGGTTTCTAAGTGCATACTGGATGTCACAGCTAGTAGTCCAGGTACCTTTCTCCCATACAATTCTCTGGAACTGTCGAATTCAAAAGAAAGTAACTGAAAAATTTCTTATTGGGTAAACCCGTAAATTGTCCACATCCTTCATTACACTATTTGTTGACAAAGGTAAGCAGGTGTCACAGATGTCCTATAATGCTAACTTTTGAAAAAAAGTCTGTCGCTCTTCAGCAAAACCTCGTTCTTTAAATAATCTCACACAACGCTGGGAGGCAACAGAAGAATATGTGGTAGTAAGTTTACATTCAGTACCATTTATCCAAAAGGATGCTCTTAACTTATTCTGATTAAAGTTTTAAAGGACAAAATTCTCAACCTATCCAGTGAAACTGAACTGCAAAAAGGAACTCATTAGTTTAAGGAATTCTTTGTACTTTACTTTTTCACGTACACTGCATTATTTGCAACTGTAGTTAGGCAGTATAATGTCTGTCATTCAGTGGCTAACTTTCTGACAGCACACTTCCACACAATTTCAACTCAAACGGGAATGAAGTTACATCAGGACGACTGACAGCAACCATTTCAGAACTTAAACCAACCACAACTGAGTACTTTCAAACAATTGTTCTTTGACTATCTGCAGTTTTTTCTGTCCCACCTCTAACAGTATCAAGTGGTCCAGTAAACATAATTCCCCTTTACAAATTCTGCCTCAATTATAAAATTGCTATTTCATAGCTAATACATATACATTTGAATTAAGTGGGGGTAGAGAAGACTGCATCATTCACTGCAGCATATTACATTTCAAGCAAAACCAGGTAGTGAAAAATTAGTAACCACACCTGCCTTTTTTATAACTAGTGTCTCTTGGTATGAGATGTCACATAGATGTAATTTATAACACTGAATAGTTTATAAAAAGAGAAATTATATTCACTCACTTTTTTACATTTTGCTATGTTCTGTTCTTTCTCTCCACTTTTTTTCCTTTTCTTATCGACTTTTGTAACTCTTGGAGGAGTTAAAGTAATTGTAGTTGGTGTATGCTGAAAAGCAGTATAGAGCTCCACAGGAACCTCATCACCACTCTCTGTTGCGCTGGTATCCCCATCTTTAAAACAAAGAATATTTTGAGTTACATACTGTAGAAATAACATTCCCTAGTTACTCCAAACCTTTGTTTAAAAACAAAAACAAACAAACAAAGCGTACTGGCAAATGCTTCAAGCACTCACACACAAAATTCACCAACAATTGCTACAAGAAAAGGAATGACCAATGAAAAGATGGTAATTAACCCATGGTTGTATTCCCAGATAATAAAAATATACCGGATTAATTCAAAATTTTGAATGGAATTATATGATGATATTCCATTATATGCAAGATTAGAATTAGAACAAAAAATGGTAAAAAAAGAATCTGTTAACTCATTCATTCATATATAGCTTTTACTTGAAATACTATTTCAGGATTCTCTCAGATTACTGTATCCCAGAGGGAATTAAAATTAGTTACTGCCCAGCATTTCCTGTGAAGCCCCATTAATCAGGCATGTGTAAATTTTAATCAACTATTTCAGCTGCAATTTCCAGCTTCAAGTGCCTTTTTCAGAGCACTCAAAAATCCCCTAACAGTAAGATTCTGCTGCTCAGGGAAAAGGGAAATTCACTTGTTAAGACAAATCACACACAAACTGACGGACCTTTTTTTTTTTTTTGTGCTGTGCACCTGCAGATCTAAAAGCCAAAGCCTGAAATTTAGCATATATCAGCATTTATGTCACACAAATACATTTCCTGACCTGAAAGAGGATTACCCTAGTTCTGTCAAGATGAAAGGCTATGAAGTACAGAGAGGACTGGAAGAGAGATGGCGCACACAGATAGGAGACAGTTGTTCTCATGTGCTCAGTACAGATTTCTTGGGTTTTAGAAGCTTTTCTAAATACTCTGTCTTCAGTAAACATGCCTTCACACTAAGCAAGACTTTTTGAAACTGCATAGCATGTGGCTTTGCAATATGAGAGCAAAGCAAATATTCCAGAGCACAGAGGGATGTTGCCTTAATTAGTGCACTCAAGAGTCCTAATTCTTGAAACCTTCTTTACTAAAGAAAGAACTCCAGCTACTGGTTACTCTGGATTTTTCTTCCTCACAACATTCCTTCACAGGATTTTTCTATGCGCAGTAAGAAACCCAATTCTATCACCTCACTTTTCTTTCAAAAACTTTATTAGGCACATAATTTTAATTAGGAAATGATGATGTTTTCTGCATTTCTTTAAATTTCTGCCAAGACTGTTTTCTGAACTAGCATTTAAAAAAAATCCCGCAAAAAAACTCACCAATATAAAAAGAAGAAATAACTAATCAAAGAATAAATAGAAGAATAACCAACAACTAAGAAATTAAACCCCAAAGCTCTTTTGAAACTGCTGATGTTTGCAGTTCATACACTAGTACCTACAGAATCATTATGTCAAGCCAAACACCTCTCCCACTCCCAAGCCTCAGAAAACACTGCCTTCCTTAGGGAAGCAACATCTCAATGTTGTTGTCTACATCGTGCCCTAGCTCACTGTAAAGAATAATTACCTCAACCAAACGTAATTACAGAGTTGCTTTGAGACACTCCTTCCTAACCTACATAACCTGCTTTCACTTTGAAGAGTCTTAGTACACTACACTAAGACAAGATTTTGCATCTTGGAAGGCAAGATACAAACTCTCCAAATTTCACAGTAATTTATGGGCCCAGATTAATTTCCCCATAAGCAGCAAATGCTTTCATCAGTACCAATTTCAAGAACAGACAGCTTGAAGCAACATCCTTGAATAAGTTACATGTCATAATCTTTAAAATAAACATAACAACAACAAAAAAAGAACAGAAATCAACAGAAAACAATCCCAATGTCCAGGATACAACTGACTAGGGGCCTTGCACAAGCATTCATTGCACTGAACCACAGTAAGCAATCCAATGCCCAGTAAGCTGGATCAGAATTGCACTTGTTAACCAGAACTACAAAACCAAACCCATCACAACTACAGGACTCAGAACAATGGGCTCTAAGGGTTACAAGAGTTAAAAGAGTTACAAGGGTTAAAAAAAAAAAATTTAAATGTTACACATAAAAGACTCTCACCAAATTTTCTATCATGCAAAATGTTCACTTAAAAACCTCTTTTCTTGAGGCAAACCAATTGATCTTCTACTTGCTCCTCACTGTTTAACTTTGGATGCAACAAGGCTAAAGCAGCTATTCTTTATGAAATCTTAACCAAAAAAAAATACAGTGTATTCTTGTATATAAATGAAAAGCCCTATATGTAAGCCTAGAGAAAAAACCCTGAATATACACCTACCCAAAGAACATCCAAATAATGCAATCTTACCTTTAATCAAGCACCTGTATCTCAGTAATAAGTTACAAATACCAGTCTGCTGCTGTTCAATATTGAAAACATTTAGGAGATACATTCAAATTGATGCCCTTTTTACTTTTCCTACTTGGAATTGTATGAAAATCAGCCATTTTTACTAATGTCTCATGGTAGCCAGTTCATATCCAGATTCACTTTAAATCTAATTGAACCATGTAATACAGGCCACATATAAAAAAGTGTATTTGATCAAGCAAGTATGAAAGTTAAGTGGCAACACAAGCACACATTCAAGTTGCCTATTATAAACCACAGTAGTGACTACTTTAGCTGAGTCTCTGACTAAACAGGATTAGAATTTATCTTTGTTTTTACTCTGTCTTGATATGTAAGATTTACAATTTAGTATTTATTTTCCTACTGAATACATAGAAGAGATTTAAATGATCATCAGGATTAAGCAGGGCTGAACAACTCAAAAGTTAAAATTTCTCGAGCTCCTGCTACAATTTTCACTCTCTTTCCTGTATAGTGAATGGTCATAGTGTGGCTACAAATCTTAACAGATCACTTAAATAGCTCAGATCATCAATTTCTCCTAGCTTGTGTGTAATCTGAAGTTCATTTTCACAGTATCATAACACTTATTTATAATTAATTTGGAGTTAATGAATTCACTGTATTTCCATTGTTTAACAGAAGTGGCAAAAGCTAATCTTAAAATTATTTAAGAAAAAAAAAAATCTGTTCTATTTATCAGGTCAACCAAAACATTACAAAGTTTAGTTTTGTTAAAATGGAAACAGACAAAACAAAGCAAGGATTGCGGTGTTCTAAATAAATCAGGACTTAAAGTACCTTAGCACTGGATGGCAGAAAGTGTCAATGGTACTATGAAATACTAGTAAGCCTTCTAGGCTACATAACACATTTTTCTGAAGACATACGAAGGCGGCAACAGGACCTTATCTACATGGTATTTTTTAAAGAATTCCTAACACACACACTAGCACATACCCCAGGCATTCAGAGACATGACTTGACAGTAAAATATGAAATTTAGGAGGATGATTTCCTTCCAAATTATGACCTTTGTAATAGAGATTGAAAGTATCACCTGCCAACCAAGAAATGTTTCGGTAATGGCTGGAGAGAATTCCTGACAAGTTTGGCTGGCTGAGTTTTAAAATCCTACAAACTGCAGGACAGCTGATTTCATAAAATATGGAGAACAAACCAGGAAATTGCATTACAAGCCTCATCCTGTTATCAAATGCTAAAAAAAACCCCACAAGCCATCATGTAACTGCATTACCTAAATTTAGCTATTTTTGTTAACCACCCAAAAACAAAGACATATCCAAATCTATGGCACACAACTCTCTTGAAAGTACGCTGGAATTTTAAAAATCTCAATTATGTCACTCTTAAGGACAGGAATGTCACCTGCAACAGAACAGCTCTGAAATTACTCTGAGGATTTAAAGTCTATACTATGAAAGGAAAAAAAAATACAGCAATGTAAATTTTCAGCTTTTCCAAAAGAAAGCAGGCTTAGTAACTGCAATGGTTTAAATCAAAACAAATGGATTAACCTGTCTGTTCCCCTAACACAGAAGTGAGGGGGAAAAAAAAAACACACACAAAAATCTCCAGGTGGAAACAAAAAAGAGAGTGAAATAAGAGTCTGAGCAAATCAGATAGCGGAAGCGAGTGAGTTAAAAGCCTAAGCCAGAGCTACTCCATCTCTCCTTGACCCTCTGCCATCCCAGCTGAAGAAAGCCAACATCCAATGCCAAAACCCCTAAGCAGCAACCAGAAGAGGAAGCTTCACATGTTACAATCTGAACTTCAAAGCCTCACAATACTTTGGTCCAGCCAGCACTTCCATTTTGAAGTAGGCATGAGGCAGGATGGTATGAACAGAAGATTAAAACTCAGCCTATGACACTTGGTAACCCTCTTATTACACCAGAAGAAACCTGAACCCTTCCCATTTTATCTTCAGTAGCTTAATCCGAGTAATAGTTTTACAGAAGTTTATTATTGCAAAGCCTTAGCAATGTTCCAATAGACCAAATTATTCCACAATGGTAAGAAAAAAGGCAGTGGTGACAACCTTAAATACAACTCATGCAAGTGCAACAATATTAATACAGTGTTATCTCAGTAACCACAAAGCCAAGTAAAAAGGAACTGATTTACTAAACAGCTTTGATTTACTGACGGCTGTCAAAACTACAGGAACTATGAATATAAGTCTATAATACAGCTGATAAATACTTCTTTTAATAATTATAACTTTTACTAAGGACAAAAAAATCTTTACAGTTTACTCACCTGACATATTTTCCCTTTTCCTTCGTTGCAACAGCACTGCCCTTTCTTTATCTAAACTCCTGAAATTAAAAAGTAATTTTTATTCCATTCATCACATTTATGCACCAAAGCCTCTAAATATTAAAACAGGCCTTTTCATAGTTACCATTTTCCACTATCACAGAATAAACAGTAAACTAGCTGATTGTTTACAGACACTGAAAAAAAAAATCAGCTGTAGACTGTTAAATTGTGTTTTAAAGTAAAGAACATACAAATATCTGAATCACTTAAAAACGTAACTAAATTTCATGTTTGCTCATGGGGTACAGATATGCAGGCATTAAACCACCTTCCTGCAGATTCTTCAACTGTCATAACACAATACAAACCAAATATTCTATAACAAGAAGATCCAAAGAGACCATTTCTCAGAGATAACAGAATCATTTTTTGGCAATTAAAATATTTGTAACACAAGGCTTTTATTCTGTGTTTAATTAACAATCTGCAACCTGAACAACAGGTAGTGTTTTATGCTCTACATGGAGTAGATACAGGACAGCTATGATGACAAGTCAAGTGTAATATAATCTATCTACCACAATCAGAACAAAATGCCCTCCTTGTCGTACTGGAAGACTTCAGGTTTGAAAAGGAGCATACAAATACTCATTTCAGAATAAGAAATCCTCAAAAGTAAGTACTGCAGCATATTGAAACAAGACCATAAAGCAGAAGACACTGAGAAGTACTGGTAGGGCAGCTGACCTGAAACACTGCTTATTAAGGGCTCTCAACATATGACAGCCTATGTATCAGTCGGCCTAAGAAAGGATCCATGAATCATTGCTATTTCCTTAAGTGTTTTCTAGAGTTTATTCTCTGCTTAGTGAGGTGAAATAATGACTGCTGTGAGCAAGGGAACAGACTGGTAAGATCATCTGCAGCAGATGTAGCTCCTGTAACTAGAACTGTCAGTATTATGCTACATAGTTTGTTTTACCTGATGGTTGTTCCAGTGCTTCCTCTTTTTATATTCTCTAATCAACCTAGTAATTTAAGTGTTTGAACCAAACTACTCACCTTGGTTGACAACGTTCACACAGATATATGTCAGGAATATGCTGCCTGTCAATCCCCATGCAGTCAATGTGCTGCCAGACACTTAAAACACAAAACCAAAAAACAAAATCGGATCTTTTTTGTTAGGTACTTTTTTTTCCACTTGCACGCATAATAACACACACGGAGACAAGAGACCATTTTTTTTCATCATGACCTTTACTCAGATTAAAAACTGCCTAAAGCTACAGCTCAATCACTGTCTTCGCCACCACTCTGCTAGCTGATTTTCTATTCCACTGATCACTGTGTAATTCCAATCTTGTGGCTGTCTCCTGGTGTCTCTCTGCTTCTTTAGATTCATTTTCCCTCTTGGAAACTTTTCTCTACCACTGGAAATAAAAAATGGTAAATCATCACAACAGAGAACAAGACTATGACAAATACCTTGAGCAATAAGAGTTATGCTTGGTGCAATGGGCACTTTAAACAAAAGGATTCAATTTCCTTTAATAAATATATATTATATAAAAATACCTACAAAAATATATTGGGGGGGTTACTTATATATTCTAATAAAACATCCTTATATGTTTTTATGCACACCCCTTGAATGACTGTTAACACTGTTGGGAAGCACAGGAAGAGCCTCAACAACTTCCCACGGTCAGGAAAGAGAAGCTGCTTATTAGACTTAAGGCTAACCTAGGACAGTATGCTCATCCCACGTGTTGCTAGAAGAAACTGGGACATAAAAATTGCTATCTTGTTAGCTGTGAATTTGTCACAACTCTTTCCAGCTCCTCATGGAGAAGCTCTTCCTCAAAAGAAGCAAACTCTTACCTAACCGGTGGCTGCCTACTGCTCCACTGCTGAAAGAATATCTGATTTTTCAAAATAAGGGAAAATGTTATCAGAATCAAGGACCATCAAAAATTATTAACAAGCTTGTTAGGTAAGCAGACAGAAGAAAGGAGCTCAAATGAATGTTTTCATTATCCATAACTATCATTTCAGAAATACACTGAATGTAAAAACAAGCTAATATTTAGTAAATCTAGAAACATAAGAGTCATCATCTCCTCTTAAGTATATAAACTCTAAGCATTTCTATGCTTATTTTTCCACATGCAAGTATTTAACAGCACTATTTTACTGTGAATAAGCAGGTGCTTAACCATGAACACAGAAGTTTATACATTTAAATTCAGCTTCTCCAGTTAAAAAAATCAAGTCTTTTCAGTTCTTAAAATTCTTAAAAATACATACTTTGAAAATTTAGTTATCAGAAATATCATGCACAGAGAAACCAGTACTTGAGAAGCTTCCTTCGGATTCTTTTGCATCCTTCAAGATACTTGATTTACATATAATTTACCAAGATGCTTTATTCCTCAGTACATGTATATAACGAACCAATCCTTAGGTCTTTAATTAAGCATACTAACAAATTGCTTAGACAAACTACTCATTTATTTTTTTCATGCCTTTACCTGTGCACTGTTGCTTAATACAGATACACCCTTTTTCAAGGAGAAAAAGATATCTCTTTGGTAGTCAAGACAGACTGGAATAAAGCATAAAACATGCACTGGCCTTAACCAAGTACCCTGCCTATTAGAAAGCCAAACAACCTTCAAACACTGTTTTAATGGAAGGAAATTTCATGACTCAACATAACTAAACCACCACTTAGTTATGCTTACTTTCAGTGTAGCTTCAAGTTTTAAGAAATGCTTATCCTTTAAATTAATTTTGTATTTATTACCTGCATTTGTCACAACAGATCATATATCCATCGTCATGTGTAAAGCCACAAATGCATCTGGTAATATCAGTTCCATAGCTTCCATCCTCTGAAGTACTGATGGTAGTAGCACTGGAGGTTTCATCGAAGTTGGGAGTGCTAAATATGCCTACTTCATTCTTGCTTATAAGCACTGACGGAGGAGAAGCCGGAGGTGTTGGAGGAGGCCGAGCACCGTAGTTGTGGTCCTAAATTTTTGTAGAAAGGTAAGGTACAGCTCTTAAATGCATATGTAAATGGTTATTTAAGCCATAGTGCTAAGCATTCACTTTATGAAGAACTTCAGAGAGTTATTTTTTACTAATTTTAATATTTGTCATTGCTTTATTCTTGTTTTCTACTTTAATTATGTTGTACATATAAGTACACTACATTCTGTATTCCACTTCTAATTAACCATCTTTAGTCAACTTACCCCACTCCCAATAAGATATAAAAATGTGAGCATTAAGCAAAAATTCAGTTTCCAGTTAGGAATGGCAGATTTTATGTAATTATTTTGTACAGAATACTTAGCGTGTAACTTACTGCATAGGGCAAACCAATGTAACTGTGTGAATGCGAGCTGCTGGTATACAACTGGTGCGGATAACTGTTCGATTTTTCAACTACAACAGGGCTAGCTTCTACAGATTCTGGTCTGCAAGGCAAAGGACAGAAAAATAAATGCCATTAATATGTAACAACAACTTATTAATTGCCTGCTGATCCTGTTTAAAGGAGCATACAAAAGGGAGGAGGTGACCAAACACACACCATCAATGGCCCTTTCACTCCTAAAAAAACCTCAACCAAATAAGGAAAACCAACCCTCTTTTTTTTCATTTAAAATGAAGCCTCCAGCATGGCAGATAATTTATAATTCTACAGACTCACAATATTTTTCTCAAAATAAGTGCACGCTGAATCACAACATAACCTGAAAGTCAGGACAGAAAAAGTGCGTTATGCACTTTGTCAGGGAGTCATCAGTCTGTACACCTAAGTCTACAAAAGTGTAACAGCAGCTGCAGAAAGGATTTCAGCTTAATCATGACAAAACATAGAAGCAGTTAATTCAGACAGCTGCAAACGGATACAACCCTGCACCACACCAATCCCGCTCAATTCCGCAATGACATTTAAAGGTAGCACCACCTGCACCTCCACCAACCAGTACTCAAAGCAGCAGAAATCTGGTGGGGCAAATCTATCTTAAAAAGTGATTTATCAATTTATCTTTAAGTACTGCAGATGGAAGACAAAATTCACAAGAGATTTTGTAATGCCCTCTTTAATATACAAACTATGGTTTACAAGCACTAAACCACAAAATCAAAGACAAAATACTAAAATCACAAGATCTTTTTGAGCAGAAGAAACTGCACCACCACTTTTTCTCAGAAGTTACATTCACATGTGATGCCAGCGTACACATATTCTCTCACAGCTGAGAGACACTTTTAGACAGTAACTTACAGGTTTTTCATTGCACTATGACTCAATCACACTAGGACAAACATCAAATAAATATAAAGTTACCCAATTGTCTGGGGTTTGAGGTTTTTTTCAGTTTCTTGGGGGCTGGGTTTTGTATGTGCTTGGGTTTGGTTTTTTTGGGGGTTTTTTGTGTCTTTTCTACATCGAAAGGCAGAAGAAAACACCAGTATCTAAAACAGAAGTGGAGTGGCTCTTGACTCGCATCACAAACCAAACCCAGTTCACTTTCCTAATTTTGGTTCTATTAAGGCTGAAGTCTATTTCCCATCACAAATACATTCATAATTCCTGGGAGTGATTTTTTTCAGTAAAGTTGGTTACTTATGAATCTTAGTTAAAATAGATGTCAGTGTTTTTTCTTAGACATTAAGGCAGTGAATAGAGGCTTTTGTTACACCATGAAGTGATACTGGTTGAAGAGGACACCAGAAACTTGAAATTGTTGGTAACGTTTTTTGGTATAAACCTAACGAATCATTAGCTTCCTCAAAACAACATTCTATTTTCCTATCTACTTGAGTATATCCTACTAACATTTCTAGTGGCCCATTTATTCTCATTAGCTTTTCCCCAGGCTAGGTTACTACATAAAACTGTTTAACAAGTGTTTCATTCTAAAAATGCTACTCAGTGAAGACTTTAGTTTCTAGACACCAAAGAAAAAACATCATTTTTACTAGTCAACAGCTGCAATTTTTTTTAGAGAGCAAGCGAAGGTACAAGTGCACAAACCACATGAAGTGCTAACATTAGAAATACAATTCCTGACTAGCGCGAGACAAAAGAACTTCTAAAACACTCTTTCTAGGTGAACCTGCTCTGGTAGGNTAATAAACCAGACCAAAGTTGGAAAGGCTGTGTCTTTTCAACGTTTGCCTTCAGCCATTTACTGACATAACGCACTCATCACTGATGTTGTCCAGTTAATCCTTTTGATGATCTAGCCAATCAAAATACCAACGAATGAAGCACTATTTATCCATCACGGGTAGGACAGAAATTCACTTGTTCTTCTCCAGTTCAAGAGAGTCTTGACAGCTGTGTTACTTCTACTGCTGTTCTTCAACATTTACTGAATGAGACAAGCAGACGCAAAGCTGCTCCCGCACACTATCACAGTATCACAGTATAAGCAAGGTTGGAAGAGACCTCAAAGATCATCAAGTCCAACCCATTACCACAGACCTCGAGACCAGACCATGGCACCAAGTGCCACGTCCAAACGTGCCTTGAACACCTCCAGGGACAGTGACTCCACCACCTCCCTGGGCAGCCCATTCCAGTGGGGAATGACTCTCTCAGTGAAGAACTTTCTCCTCACCTCCAGCCTAAACTTCCCCTGGCACAGCTTGAGACTGTGACCTCTTGTTCTGGTGCTGGTTGCCTCAGAGAAGAAAGCAACCTCCTGCTGGCCACAACCACCCTTCAGGTAGTTGTAGACAGCAATAAGGTCTCCTCTGAGCCTCCTCTTCACCAGGCTAAACAATCCCAGCTCCCTCAGCCTCTCCTCATAGGGCTTGTGCTCGAGGCCTCTCACCAGCCTCGTTGCCCTTCTCTGGACACGCTCAAGCACCTCAATGTCCTTCTTAAATTGAGGGGCCCAGAACTGGACACAGTACTCAAGGTGTGGCCTAACCAGTGCAGAGTACAGGGGGAGAATGACCTCCCTGCTCCTGCTGGCCACACTATTCCTGATGCAGGCCAGGATGCCATTGGCCTTCTTGGCCACCTGGGCACACTGCTGGCTCATGTTTAGGCGGGTGTCAATCAGCACCCCCAGATCCCTTTCTGTTTGGCTGCTCTCCAGCCACTCCGACCCCAGCCTGTAGCTCTGCATGGGGTTGTTGTGGCCAAAGTGCAGCACCCGGCACTTGGATTTGTTGAAAGCCATCCCGTTGGACTCTGCCCATCTGTCCAGGCGCTCGAGGTCCTGCTGCAGAGCCCTTCTGCCCTCCAACCCACCAACATCTGCCCCCAGCTTGGTGTCATCTGCAAACTTGCTGATGACTGTCTCAATGCCCTCATCCAGATCATCAATGAAGATGTTAAAGAGGATGGGGCCCAGTACTGATCCCTGGGGGACACCGCTAGTGACAGGCCTCCAGCTGGATGTGGCACCATTCACCACCACTCTCTGGGCTCGGCCCTCCAGCCAGTTCCTAACCCAGCACAGAGTGTTGCCATCCAAGCCATGAGCTGACAGCTTAGCCAGCAGTTTGCTGTGGGGGACAGTGTCAAAGGCCTTGCTGAAGTCCAGGTAGACCACATCCACAGGCCTCCCCACATCCACCAGGCGGGTCACCTGATCATAGAAGGAGATCAGGTTGGAGAGACAGGATCTGCCCTTCCTAAATCCACGTTGGCTGGGCCTGAGCCCTTGGCCATCCCTCAGGTGCGCAGTTATTGCCCCTAAGATAATCTGCTCCATCACTTTCCCTGGCACTGAGGTCAGGCTGACAGGCCTGTAGTTCCCAGGTTCCTCCATCCGACCCTTCTTGTGGATGGGGATCACATTGGCCAGTTTCCAGTCGTCTGGGACCTCTCATATGTATGTTCAACACTCAACCTAGGTCTTGTTTGCTTTGATACACGGAAAATGCTTAGTTTTCAGAGGAAGAAGTCTTACTGGTTCAAAACAGGGTGGCGATTCAGGTACAAGCTATCCTTTAGCAATGCCACAATTAATTCAGAAGGTGTTATTCATAAACAATAAATGTTACCACAACCTAAATACTAGCTACTTTAACATGAGTGCATTTTGTGAAAGACACCTGAATGGTAATGTCCTAAGAAAAGATGTCACATGTATTTCATCAAATGACTACAAAAATTAGGAAGGTATTCCAAATTGTCCCAGGTTGGGAACTATAGGGTTAAAATAGTCCTCTAGGGACTTGAAGATTTTGTTATTCAATCCCACAATTCTGCTATCTCTTCATAAGCTCACGGCAAGGCCAGCTTGTTCTCCTTTCCTCCCCCTCCAGCCTTGCGTCGGGCAGGAGCTGCGTTATCGGGATAAACATGTAAGGATAGGCCTGGTTGGGGCCTCCAGAGGCTGTGCTTAGGCCTCTTGGATGGCAGAGGCATAGGGGGGGGGGAATTGGAGCACTGGGGATGATAGATTTAGTTTTGGGTTGGGGAAAATTCAGGGGATTTGCTTATGGATTTCTGTCTCTGCTTTGTAACTTCTATCTGTAACACTCTCTCCAAATACAATTCTGTTTTTTTCTCCAATTCGTTTGAGAGTTTCACTCTGTCGGCTCTTTAAACCCTTCGACACAAATCTCTTGCAAAATGTAAGTCAAGACAATAAATACACCCCACTTCCTAAATCAATTTCTACCTACTCTAGAAACTTCTAAACTGCTTTAGGAGAATTAAGTTTAATATTTAGAGACCTAACAGTTGTGGAAAGGAGTCACGTTAAGTCATTATAAAAATTTACAGAAAACAAATGTATTTATCCCCAGCTATTTTAATACTCAAACCACATTCAGAATACAGGACTATAAAGGAAAAAAGGCAGCTTTATATGAGCAAAGAAAGCCAGAAAATGTGTAGGAAAAAATAGTATCAGATTCAAAGGCAATTAAACCTTTGCGTTAAAAAGGTTTTAACTTAAATACAAAAGCAGAGCATAATCAGCTTGCAGCAAAGACTTTTTCAAAACACTTATCCGGGGGCGGGGGGCACAGATACTCCCTTAAATTGTAATAGTATGCTCATTAAAGCTTTGAATTTAAACTGCTCCACTTGCACACTCAAATGCTAGATTGAGATGGAGGACTGGGTGGAGGAGACTGAAAAACACAGGAAGGTGGTGCAGCTAGAAATTAATCATCATACTTTTCCTTCACAGTCAACGGTAAAGTAATATTCATGCCATAAGCAGTACAGAATAAGCACAATTTCTCCACATAACTAAAGACAACCTTCTAAGTTTGCCAGATAGGTTCACACTGTAATACATCCTTACTGAATTCCTTCTTACCCCTCTTCTGTCCACCATGTGCATGATACTGACATTACACAGAAAGCACATCCTTTATACTTTCCACTTGGCCAAAAATACAAGGCCTCCTTCTCATACATGCATGTTAGAACTTGACAGTTTTGCGAAAGAATCTCTTGGTAAAATATTGTACAGCTAACTGAAGCATGAAATACAATTTCATTGAAAAAATAATTTTTAGAATTTTCCTTATTCAAGTAGAGCTCTGGTAGCAAGGCATTAACTATTGGTGTTTTCATGGGCACCCCAAAAAGCAGGTTTTCCGGAAAAAAAGTGTAAGCATTCAGATCAGAAAGAACACTATGAGGGTTTCCTTGGTTGTATTTTTGAACACAAGTCAATTCTGTAAGAGACTGAGGTACTAAGCTTGTCAACCTGAGCACACCACACTTTTCAGCTTCACCTCAAACAACTGCACTCTTCAGTGTTTAACTAAAGCAAATATTTATGATGTTTTCACTTTTCATCAAAAGTGAATTTGGTTATTATAATATACTATAGTTGAAGTTAGACTCCAATTCTAATATAATGCCCTAAAAGAAATAAATTACCATGATAAATTGACAATGACATTTTGCTAAAATGTCCTACCTACTTAAATGTTTTGTTTAGCAATTCAAAACAGTACAAAATATTCACAAGGAACAAAATTTAAAGCACTACAAAAAACCTACCCCGATATTATCAGCCTACAATAATTTAGGACATTCCTTTAACTTCAAAACATGAGTATATTTTTTTTTCCAAAAGGCACAATATCCAAACCCTCAAATAATTTTCACTCTCCAAGAGAAAAAAAACTCTCATGTTCTGGATCATTTCCTACTGTTCATATTAAAAAATACAGTACAAACTGAAAATCTGTATGCTAGCAGCAGGTGGCACTAGTAAGAAATTAAGTCACAGATGAGATCAGGTAGTTTACAAAAATTCAGTCTCTAAAAGCTTACAGTTAGTCTATATTAAGAGAATTAACTATCAACCATTTTAAGCATTTGTCACTACTTCTTTAGTAAGTCCAATCTTCCCCATCCTATTCCTTTTAAATATATTATTTCTGACTATGTAATTAAAAAAAAAAGGAGATGGAGAGAAAGATGGATGTGTGTTGAAGTGGTTTCTAACACCCAAAATACAATCAGTCCTTAAGAATTTGGGACTTATCAAATACTTTTGTAAAAATGCAGGTGTTCTATCTATCTGTCTAAACCATTTGAACTCCTTAAAACTCAAATTTTCAAAGAGCGGTGGTTATCCAAGCTTTAGGCTATGAAAACTTAGCTAATAGTACTACTTTCTGAAAACATCTGTCAAAAATCCAAATGAAACCTCTTGCTTTCAAACATGCTTCGGCAACATCAATCTGCCATGTCAGTTTGACAGGTCTAATTCTCAAGTTCAGGTTTGTCTTCCCTTTGCAGCAGCACACTGAGCAGTCAGCTCAGATAAAGGAGGTAATGTATTTTGTATGAAAACTGTATTTTCTATTTCAATATGCTTCATCTAACTAAATATATCTGATGGGCTTCGCTACCTAAACAACAAAGAACTGATCACTACTACTTTACCACAGAGCAGGTTCTGCTACCTAGGCACCCCACGGCAGGCCTTACAATACACGGCAGGCAGGACCAGTACCATCTGTAAGAACTGTCAAGCTTCCCACTGTCCTAAAATGCATTAATTTATTTTTCTTTTTCTTCAAATCACTGTTTCAACAATAGTCACAGGAGAGTACATCTTTGTTCATTTAAGACTAGAATAATGTTCGTATCTTTCCTCCTGGTCACCAAAATCAACCCTATGATCAGGATTGAGGACTGTTAGGTTCATTATACAGGCCTTCTTTGTGAAAACACACAGAGAGATAACATAAACAGGAAAGCAGCGCCACCGATGGTATTTCCCAGTCTACAGCATACACACATGCTCTAAAAGCCACACTAACACTCTCTTAAGGGGCATGGGCACAGTAATTGGCTCTGCTTAGGATTACAAGGTCTTTAGAAGCAGGAAGTCACACATACTCATCTTCGGTAACACTTCTACAAATGAAAGGAAAGTAAGTGTTCGACTACTATAGCACTACCAAGATAATGCACTGCTGGAGAGCTCAGGTACAAGTAAGCAAGAGGCAGACTACTTAATACAATTTTTAAGACATTCAAATATTTTAGTGAGTTATTTGCTACAATTATTGAAAAAAAAGAAATTCAAACCAAACAAAACACACACCACAAAAAAAAACAAACAAACAAAAAAAACCCCACACAAACAAAACACAAAAAACCAACCTTGTATTATTTTAATAGGTTTATGCCTTAGTTTGAAGTGTAAGAAAAATTTTTAAATCTCAGCACTAAGAAATTGTACTGAACATAAGATTTATTTCTTTTTCCCTGGGCTCCTTCTCCTACATTATCAGGTTTGCCACTACCCCATTCTCATGTTTGCTCATGCTCCAGCAACTGATGAAGCAATATCAGACCAGTCACTCACAACGTACAAATTCCAACTCCTCCCTCTCACGAAAACCCCAAAACTTGCCCAAAGACCATTTACAGTCTGTACCACTATGATCTATACCCTATGTGCTACTCTCTGAAGGAAACCTACAAAATTACATGTAAATCTTACCAAAGGCAACAGAAAAGGCTTACAGCTGTCTAAGATGATAAGTTAGGGTCACAACCGTGTGTCACAATTTTAAGACAGTGACATGGCTTTTAAACACACAAATCAATGATGCAACCTACCGATTTTTTCAGCATTAAGTATGGCAGAGTTGACAGGAATTAATCTTATTAGTAACAGTCACTTCAGATCTGAAGAAAAGCAGTTCCTAACTGGGTTGCTGTGCCACAGTATCAAGCAAATAACACACTGTGAACTCAATCTTGTTTATACTGACAATTATATTTATTTATTTTAATTTCAGCATGGCATGCTGCATCTGCAAAGAATGTCAGCAGCCGCAGGAATCATAACCTTTCTCCAAACATAAAAGAAAACCACAGGAAGAGATAACGAAAAGAGCTGCGAATGGGTCACTCAAAAATTACTCTGCACCAAAGAAACTAGTGTTCGTGAGAGATCAGCAAAATAAATTATGTCACAAAAACCTTCCAATTGCAAATTTTCTTTACATAAATGGTGTCAAATTAGTCTCATATAAAATTGAAAGTACGGGAGAGAAACAGGTCCTTAAAAAGCCTTTCAAGAGTTTTGCTCCTAGTGAGTAACATTTCTTTCAAAGTTTTTGGAGGAAAGCCATTTACTTCTTAAACTTATTATATGCTAAGAAATACCACAGGCCAAATCTGCTCTGACAAATCAAAATGAGATAACTTTGTGAAGACACAGAACTAGACTGTTCAGCCAGGCCTTTGACTTCCATAAATAAAAGGCACTTTTCCTTAATTACTATCACTTTCTTGCAATTTACCACATCAAATTAATTTACCTTTCTATTATGATAATTTTTTTTTTAAGTTTTTTTTTTACATATATTTAAAGGGAAACTGAAATGGCAATACGTTTTAAGTGCGAAAGGCAAACCAAGAAGTATCTGTTTCTTTGGTGATAAGCAAGAAAACTATGCATCTGTGTAACAGTTTAGCTTCTTCTCCTTTGCTTTCCCTTTAGAGGAAGAAACTGACTTAAGAATAAAGTGACAGTCACAAAGTAATTAAAGATTCAGTAAAACTCCTAATTCCTCTCCAATTCTACTCAGAGAAAACACTCCCTAGAAGAAAAAATATTATATAAAAAAACCTTACAAATTATGCTCAAATACTTACTCTGAGCCTGCAGCCATTTCCAAATAAGAAGTATCTGCTGTGTCAACCCCCAATGGGATCACTATGCTCATGACGTTCGTTTCTGATAAATTCGATTACTACGGAGTCCTATGCATTGGTATCCAAAACACTGGGGCATGCCAGCCACAGTGCTCATTGCAAACATCTAAGTGCATCCACAAACCCTGTTAAAACAAAAAAAAAAAGAGAAGAGGCAGAAGACTGAGTCAGTTCATTTGAAAACCAAGCAATTTTACATAACGTATTTAAAAACTAAGTTATTTGTCACGATTATTTATTTTTTGTTTATTTTATATAGAATCACATAAAACATCTGGTTGGAAAAGACTTCAAAGATCATCCAGTCCAACCCTCGACCCGGTACTGATGGGTCAACACTAATCCACACCCCTAAGTGCCAGGGCCACACACTGATTAAACACCTCCAGAAACGGAGGTGGTCTGCCCTGGGCAAACCACTCCAGCATTTGAGAACCCTCTCTGTGAAGAATTATTTCCTAGCATCCAGTGTGAATTCCTCCCAGCACAGCTTGAAACCATCTCCTCTGGTCCTGTTGCTTGACACCAAGGAGAAGAGGCTGCCCCCTCCTCATTCCAACCTCC
This sequence comes from Ramphastos sulfuratus, assembly GCA_013399055.1. NCBI lineage: Eukaryota > Metazoa > Chordata > Aves > Piciformes > Ramphastidae > Ramphastos > Ramphastos sulfuratus. The sequence continues at coordinate 121,334 of WBNM01012109.1, forward strand.
CTTCAGGTAGTTGTAGAGCGATGAGGTCTCTCGTCAGTCTCCTCCAGACTGAACAACCCCAGCTCCTTCAGACACTCCTCATTGGTTATGTGCTCCAGGTCCTTCACCAGCCTCCTTGTCCTCTGGACACACTGACACCTCAAAGTCCCTTTTGCAGTGAGAGGTCCAGAGTTGAACATGGTACTCAAGATGTGACTTCACCAGTGCTGAGCACAGCAGGGTGATCACCCACCTGTTCCTGCTGGCCACATGTTTCCAATCCACACCAGGATGCCACTGGCTTTCTTGAACACCTGGGCACATTGCTGACTTATGTTCCCTCAACTGTCAACCAATACCTCCAGGCCCCTCTCTTGAGTCGCAACTTTCCGACCGTACATCCCCAGGTCTGTAGTTTATCATGGGGTTGTTGTGACCTGGCACTTGGCCTTGTTGAACTTCATACAATTAATCTTGGCCCATGGATTTAACCTGTCCAGATCCCATTGTAAAGCTTCCCTACCCTCTAGCAGATTGACACAGCCACCCGGTTTGGTGTCATCTGCAAACTCAACCCCTCATTGAGATCATTGATAAAAGATATTGGAGAGCACAGGCCCCAGTACTGCACCCTGGGGGACATCACACCAGCCAGATTTAATTCCATTCACCACCACTTTCTGGGCCTATCCAATGAAGACTGCACTTATCCAAACTTGTGCCATGAGTTTCTAAAGGAGAATGCTGTGGGAGACATTGTCAAAGCCTTTACTAAAGTCCAGGTAGACAATGCTCATGGCACTTCCCTNCTGGACACACTGACACCTCAAAGTCCCTTTTGCAGTGAGAGGTCCAGAGTTGAACATGGTACTCAAGATGTGACTTCACCAGTGCTGAGCACAGCAGGGTGATCACCCACCTGTTCCTGCTGGCCACATGTTTCCAATCCACACCAGGATGCCACTGGCTTTCTTGAACACCTGGGCACATTGCTGACTTATGTTCCCTCAACTGTCAACCAATACCTCCAGGCCCCTCTCTTGAGTCGCAACTTTCCGACCGTACATCCCCAGGTCTGTAGTTTATCATGGGGTTGTTGTGACCTGGCACTTGGCCTTGTTGAACTTCATACAATTAATCTTGGCCCATGGATTTAACCTGTCCAGATCCCATTGTAAAGCTTCCCTACCCTCTAGCAGATTGACACAGCCACCCGGTTTGGTGTCATCTGCAAACTCAACCCCTCATTGAGATCATTGATAAAAGATATTGGAGAGCACAGGCCCCAGTACTGCACCCTGGGGGACATCACACCAGCCAGATTTAATTCCATTCACCACCACTTTCTGGGCCTATCCAATGAAGACTGCACTTATCCAAACTTGTGCCATGAGTTTCTAAAGGAGAATGCTGTGGGAGACATTGTCAAAGCCTTTACTAAAGTCCAGGTAGACAATGCTCATGGCACTTCCCTCATGCACGAGGCAAGTAATCTGATCTCCTTCTACAATAAGATGAATCACACAGGACCTGCCTTTCCTAAACTCATGGTGACCAGGCCTTACTGCCTGGTTGTCTTGGTACATGCTGCATGATGGCACCTCAGGATGACCTGCTCTATAACCTTTCCTGGTACCCAGGTCATACTGACAGGCCTGTAGTTCCCTGGATCACCCTTCCAGCCCTTCTTCTAGGTGGGCATCGCATTTGCTAGCCTCCAGTCAACTGGGACCTCCCCGGTTAGCCAGGACTTTTGAAAAATAATGGTGAGTGGCTTGGCGAGCACATCTGCCAGCTCCTTAAGTACCCTTGGGTGGATCCCACCTGGTCCCACAGACTCATGCAAACAAAAGGAAAATATTCAATAGTCTCTAAAGTTAACTTCAAATACACTTATTTTCAGAGTGTTATCATCTCAAGGCCTGAACTTAAAAGGATTATAAACTGAAAAAACAACATTACCATTTAAATTGGTGATTAAAAAAGTCATTCATCACACTCAGTGAGAAAGATTCACTTTATGGCAGACTTACTCAATGTGACATGTGTCTGCTTACTGCTCTATGCTGCCAGAGCCCTTCAATAGAAACCCGATTACAGAATTGTTCAAGTATTTTTTTTTTAATAGAGGATTATTCACTTCTGGCATGCACTTTGAAAGAAAACAAAACACACCAAAACCCACAACACTAAGAATGTTAAAACAACCCAATGTCTTAAAATGTATTAATTCCCATTCTGCATGTTTTTCAACCAAAGTTATTCCAATGATTCATATACAATAATATGAAACAATTCCTTCATTTTAAAAGAGCACTATCAGAAGATAACATAACCATCGGGTGCCACTTTAGTGATTTTTTTTAAGCAGTAAACTAAAAAGAATCAGCAGTACATTTTAATTGTACAGGAAAGCTACAACCTACTTGACTCACACACATGAATACAACAATCCTATCTGTATGCCATATACTACTAGTGTCCCATTCATCTTACTGAGTGAGACAGAACATCCAATCAAGCATAGAAGTACACAGCACCTCGACTGTCTCTATTCAGAAGTAAACTGGTGCATTTTTATATCCTAATACATCTTAAGATTTCCACAAGTGACTAGGTGTCAGGGAGTAATGCAAAAATATATCTTCTGCCCTGTGGCCTCTCTTCCCTTGAGATAGGAAAGGGAAGAAAAAAACCGAAGTTTTAGTTGATTTACACAAAATAGTTTACTCTTGTGCTACAAAAGTATCAGATTACACCAGTACATATAGAGAGGACAGAGAGAAAAGAGAGAAGGGAATGCTCATCCAAGATCCCGTAACAAGCAAAAATGGAGCTGCCCAGAACAAGGACAGGAAGAGTGAGAAAGCAACCAGTGGCCCAACTCCCAGGGTTGTAATGCAGTCATAACTCCTGACCTGATAGTGGGGGATATTGTACTATGTGGTTCAAACCACTGCACTAGATAACCGAGCCTCCATCTCTGGAGATGCTCAAAACTCGCTTGGAAGTCTTTCTGTGTGATCCTCTAGGTGATCCTTCTCTAGCAGGTAGGTTGGACTAGCTATTTTTCACAGATCTCCTCCAACCCTTACCATTCTCTGATTGTGTAGTAATTTCCGAAGAGTCAGAACTGCAAGAACATGGACCATTTTATAGTGACACACATACAGTGCCTAATAAATACACTCCTCTCTTCTTACCAAGTGTAGTCATAGAATCATAGAATTGTCAGGGCTGGAAGGGACCTCGAGGATCATCTAGTTCCAATCCCCTTGCCATGGGGGCAGGGACACCTCACACTAGATCAGGTTGCTCAGAACCTCATCCAGCCTGGCCTTGAACACCTCCAGGGATGAGGCTTCCACCACCTCCCTGGGCAACTTAGTACCTTAAAGTCTGCAAAAGCCCAACAGTTTTGAGATCAACATCTTTTACAATATTTATCCTTCCTAAAAACTAGATTGCCAAAAAAAATCCTAATAAGCCTCCAGTGAAAAATGGTGTATTCAAATAAAAGGCTTCAGAAAACCATTGTGGACTTAAATCTGAATTTATTCCTTTTATTGATAAAGTTGGTATCGTCAGGACGATTAAGTGGCATCTGTACAGGACATCTCTAAGATACGAACTGACACAGAGTCTTCACATATTGCTTGAATTTTATCTACTACTGAAGTCTGTCAACCAACGTCAAACATCTTTATATGCTCTGAAGCGTCTGAACTTTCTACAGTTCATTCTTTTAGACAGAGGAAGTTGTGTTTTGGTCCTAAATACAATGAACTGAAAAGCAATCAGACAAACCGCCATTGGGTTATCTTGCTTTCCTCATCTGAACACTCTTTTCTTAACCAATGCCACAAATGCTGAACTGTATGCATAAGCTCTGCATAAAATTAAGGAGGAAAACATACTATTTTCAAGAATGAACAGCAAGAAAAGCCTGTTAAATCAAAAGCAGATATAGAATATTTTTAGTAGCAGCCATAAAACAAACCCCAAGCCTGTCTCACAGTCTAAAGAGAACACTCACTTCTGCCACCATATAGTTTAATCTACTCATAGTGTAAAACGCTGTATGACCTCATCTGTAACTTATTTTTTTGGAAGAGGAGAAATACATGGTAAACTGACACCTCCTATAAAATAAATAATATTAATTACAGTATCACAGTATTAAGTATCACAGTATTAATTCCTACTCAATAACTGAAATGAAACCAACAATTTTAGTCCAGCTAAGCTGGCTATCACAGGTTGTTCCCCTACCAACTGCAGTTTCACCTATGTTAACAAACTATTAGCATAATGGAAATTTGTTGGCTATCACAAGCACCCCCCTCACATACAGATAGGACAGTAAGTAACACAAAAGCCTCTGGGTTGAGATAAGGAGTTTAATGAGGTGATAAGATGCTCAATTACTTTAACTTAGTTTGTACAAAAGCACAGCAAAAAGCAGAAGCAGCAGCAGAAGCCAGCAATCAAATGATCCCTGCACTCCACAACCTGAAGCTAGCCCTGACAGAAGGCCAACACTGCAAACCTGGAAACCAGAAGGAGCTATCAGAAACAGGAAGCCTCCTATGTTACAATCTGAGCTTCAAGCTCCATTATCGTTGCTGCAGCCAGCACTTTCATTTTAGAGCTGGCATAAGATCACGATGCTATTGAATATTCATCAGCAGATTCAACTCAACCCAGGACAAGATATTACTTTATACGTGTTATTAGGTAAGACTACAAAAGTGGGTCCAAAAGACATACTTAACACCACTACCTGAGATCAAGGTCCTCACTTAGACATTTCTCACACTTAAAATTACTTTTGATGGTGGTGTGGTTTTGCTTAATTGAGTTTTCTTTAAACACTTCTGAGCGAGTAACAACTAGGAATTAATGTAGGAAAACACACCCAGGAGATTGATGGTAGTGCCAAACCTGCCTTTCACAGTTGCCTCATGGGCTATGACATCTCCAAACTCACACTAAACAACTGAGGTTGCCTAATCATCCTCTATTCAAGTGACATTAATTGTCAACACAGAGAAAAGATATGCAGATACCAAATTCGACAACCAAGTAAAATTTGGTTTTGCTTCCTGAAGGAATGCAGAGAAAGAAAAAAACCACTATGTTTATATTTTTAGAACTATTTACATAGAGAAAATTGCTAAAGCAAGGCCAAATCAACACTATCATCTCTGAGCAAGCAGATACATTCATTCTTGTGAGAAAAAAAAAAATTGGGAGGAACAGAGCAACGACAAACTTCAAATGTATCTTTAAGCCTTATTCTGAATTCACTCAATTCCAAGATACTAATCTACAGTGAATAAAATCAGACTTGAGGGACTCATTTATTTTGCCAAACAGCATTAAACTGAAGTTGTTAATCTAAAAGGAATCAGAAAATTATTTTAATTGTATTTACCACCCTAAGATTTCAGATCTTCAGCACAAACATACATGCACAAAACTCTCCTCTGCCTTTAGTTACGTATGGAAGAATGCAGTCACATGAGTCACAAAATACTATCTGCTACTGTAAGATGATGCTTTTGAAATTCTGCAAGTACCCACTTATTTCGAGTCATTGTTTTTTCAGAAGTCTGACAATCCTTCTCCCATGGCCTTCTAAAAGAAACTGTCTCCAAAGGTGCATTTTATTTAAATAACTGGCAGAAGTGAAAAGAAGGATGCTGGAGAAGAAGTCTTCCTACAATCCAAGTAGATCATACACAAGATACTGTTTGAGAAAGTCTTTCTTCAAGCACTACGTTAATTTTAAAGTTAAAAAAAACAAACACTAGTTTACTCAGGTGATTTCAGGGTCAAAGACACCATATAAAAACTGCTGGTCCAAAGTTCAATGATCAGTTCCTTATTGTGCAAAGTAAAATACAGTAGATGACCTCACCTCAACAGTAGAGGACCTCTAATTTTGTTAAGGCCCACTTTATTCTTTCAATGATAATACACTAGAAGCTTTGAAGGAATTTTGGCAATTTCTTAGATCAGCTTTTCTTCATTATTACACTTCCAGTACAGTTTAATAAAACTGCTGTTTTTATTTGAAGAAATTTTGCTTTTAATTGCAATTACAAAGTGTATTTTGTCCTAATATTATCTTAATCTTAAAAACAAATACACAGAAACCCAACCAAACAATAAACTTTTCCTTCATGCATCTACCTTGTGTAAGATCAACCTCCTTCAAGAAATTAATCACACCTTACCGTTCAATCATATTGGTTTACATTTTCAATGTCAGTGCCTTTTCTCTCTAGAAAACACATGGGAGCTTTCAGACTTAGCCATATCAAGACTAATATGTTTGAAGCCATACCATACTCCCCATAGTCCACTTTGCTTATGACACCAGAACCTTTTTTTTTTTCTTTGATGACAACAAAACACCACAATGCATTCCAAATTATGCATCTATGTGGCTCTGCACAAAGAACACCATTTATGCATTGAAAAACAAAAAGTAACTTACATATTATCCCTGAGGTATTCTACTTACACAACATTATTCTGTGGTCTAATGAAGACCACATGTTTCCTTTCTGCCATGTCCTTCTAAGACCAATTGTGTGACAGCAGAAGAAAAAATGTTTTTACTGGTACAGAGAAATAAAAAAAAACAACCCCAAACTACCAAAGCATGAATACAGAGAGGGTTCAACTTTTGAATCAAAAAGTAAATCTGTAATCTTCTGAAATTACATTACTATTTTTTAACCTAATCCTACAGGGTCTAAATATTCAAAATTAAATCCAATTGCTATGATCTGATGTTGGCAGAAAAGAACTCCAGGCCTGCTTTATCAGCATGTCTTTTTTCCCCTCCTTCCACTTACTTTTTAGGACCATCAAAAGCTATATAGAACAGTTTCAGGAAACAACCAGATGACAGATCACCTAGACAGAAAAGCACACTTGAAAAATAAGAACTTGAAGTCTAGCCAAACTGTCCAGATGACTCCATCAACGTTTCATAAGCCCAGTTATCAATCATCCTCTAAGTATCAAGAGGTCAGACAAATTCTTCCACAGCACTTTCCAAAGTTTCTCTTTGGTGCTTTTGTTGTGTAAAAGTTAGGAATGGAATTCAAAGCTAGATGCAGCACAACAAGATTTTCTAATTTATAAAGGGGTGTCAGTGAAAATAAATTACACTTCAAACTATTTCTTAGCTCATACCTAGAGAATTTTTCACATACACAAAATTCTACAATTTTTTGAGTTGATTGCTAAATCAGTTCAATTTTCTCACATCATTAGGCATTATAAAAATAGTCTTTTCCTCTCTATTTTTATGACTTCAATGTATATACTTGAGGTTTGTTCATTTTTTTTTCTAGCAATTGTCTCTATCACTCACCATCTGTCAACAATTACAAGGTTTAAAAAAAAAAAAAAAGGCAGTTAGACAGTTTAGATGTTTCAAGACTTTGGTATTTCATAACTTCTCTGCACAAAGAATTACCAGGACCTCTCTAAACAAAGAGTAAATGTTTAAAGGAGAAAAATATAATTAGTGTAGTTCAAGGCCAGGTTGGACAAGGCCTTGAGTGACCTGTACTAGAGTGGGAGGCATCCCTGCCTATGGCAGGGGGTTGGAACTGGATGATCTTTGAGGTCCTTTCCAACCTTGCCATTCTATGATTCTATAATACATGAGAGGAACCAGTGCTGGTTTAAGATAAATAATTATTCAGATTCTACACTAATGCATACAACATTACGTCAAATTTCTTAAATAATACTGTAGACTAGTCAAATTACCTTTTCTATATTCTCCACATCTTCACAAGGTCTATATACAAATATACATAACTAAAGGGAAAAAAATAAACCTTCTAATCTGTCTGCATGTGCTGTCTTTCCTTAATGTATTTTGTAATATTTTGCTTTTAAGAGGCAAAAGTGAGAATTTACTAATATTTATTAAATTGCATTATTGAAATGTCTGAGAATAATTATCACTCCTGAACATATGAAAAAATACATGTTTTTCAACTTACAGAGAAACAGCTCGTTCACCCCACGTTAAAGCAGAGTTCATTTGCCCAAAGCACACACACAGAAGAGGCTCTTTTGCTGTCTTAACAGTAATGGTCAAAACCATTGCTCATACTCTCTAAATGCAGGCAAAAATTAACAATTTCCTGGAGCAGCATTGAAGTATCAGAACGTACACTGTATGCATAAAAATTCATTTTAAAGAGATGTGCACAAATCTAAAGGAATTAAATTGACCCTTACTGGAAGAAATATCAAATTGCTGCAACAAAGTGATCACCGCCACCAATTTTCCACTTGTGCATGAACCAAGGAAGAAGAGGAAGAGTAATCAGATTTGCAGATAAAAATTATTCAGATGTAAGATACATAAATTAGTTGCAGTCTTAAGTCAAGCAAGACCTCTCAGTTCAACCAACAAAGGATGCTAGGACAGTTGTAACCTCCAAGTCAATTTGAACATGAAAACAATTTATTCGGCACTAAACCCAAAGCAAAACTCCAACTTCCATTTGCCCTCAGCAGAAAATTCATGCTATTGTGGGTCCATGGCTGGCTCCAGAGTCACATAGGATGGATCTGAAACTAACTGCAGTTTTCCATATCAACAAGGTATTTCAGGCAAGATGCTAAGATTTCCAAGATGGTACTACTGCTTTCACACCTCTGCTGACTTCGGTGTTAGCTGCTTATACAAATCATTTTACAGAACAAGAGATACAGGTGACCAAAAGGTATTACTCTGTTTTATTTTCTTATCTCTAAGAAGAGCCTACAAGGTGTGCTGGTGCTTTCTTCCCCTTAAAAACGCTTTCCCTACAAGGAGAGGTAGCTAAAAACATTATTTCAAGCGATGTCACTCAATACACCACACAGGAACAGAGTTACATACCTTAAAATTGAAAGCCACCAAATGAAGTCTACTACACACAATGAAAAAAGGGAAAAAGATAATTCAAAGGACAAACACAAGCATTTTCTATGCTTAGGGTGTCTTTTATTAGCCATGCATTCTAAATACTCTTCTTCCTTCACACACACTCCCCCACCGCAATTACATCACATGTGTATAGACATTTTGCAATCACTAGCAAAAGCAATTCTTGTCATGCTTTTCCTCAGATTTACAGGCCAGTAATTTTAACCTGTGGTCACGGGAACCACCCTTCCCAAAATGCAATCCATGAGAACAGGCCTAAGAAAAGTTGATACACCTATACCCTAGCACAATCTATACAAGAGAAAGTTCTGAGCAGAAAGGCACCTATCACTATAGTGTGTAGTAGTCCTGAATTGTCACATTGACAATATACTAAGATTTCCTACTTGACTTCACTGTCTACAGCATTTTGTGTCTCTCATTTTTTTAATTTATTTTTAATTGGGAGAGAGTATTTACAAGAAGAGAGAAGAAAACATTGATTGTACTAAAGAAAATTCTATCTTTTGATAAACTGCTTTCTCTTACTGCTCTGAGCACTCGCATCTTCTCTATACAATAGCTATCTGGAAAATTAGTAATAGAAATGACATTTTAATGGTATCAACCAGATATTCTTCAAATACTGAAACACTCTGTGTGCACATGTATGTATATCTACACACAAATCTGGAAAAAACAAGCAACATGTACATAGATGGAGCATAAATACATGTATCAGAATAATCAGAGTATTTATTACAGGCAATTTCTGAGGTAACAGGTGTGCTTGCAGCCCAGAAGGCCAACTGTATTCTGGGCTGCATTAAAAGAAGTGTGACCAGCAGGATGAGAGGTGATTCTCCCCCTCTACTCTGCTCTTGTCAGGCTCCGCCAGTCCTGGTGCCCCCAACTCAGGAAGGACATCAAACTGTCGGAGTGGGTACAGAGAAGGGCTATGAAGATGATCAGAAGGCTGGAGCACCTTCCCTATGGGGACTGGCTGCCACAACTAGAGCTATTCAGCCCAGGAGAAGAGAAGACTCTCAGGAGACCTTATAGTAGCCTTCCAGCTCCTGAAGAGCTCCAAGAAAGCTGGGAAGGGACTTTTTATGTGAGCTTGTACTCATAGGACAAGGGGGAATGGATTTAAGCTGGAAGAGGGTAGATTTAGACTGGATATTAGGAAGAAATTATTTATAATGAAAGTGGTGAGACACAGGAACTGGCTGCCCAGGGATGTTGTGGATGTTCCCTTCTTGAAAGCATTCAAGGCCAGCAATCTGGCCTAGTGGAAAGTGCCCCTGTCCATAGTAGGGCATTTGGGACTAGGTGACCTCTGAGGTCCCTTCCAACCCAAACCATTCTATGATTCTGTATTTAATCAGACTTAGAATGATAAATGACTAATCTTACTCACAAGGAAGTTTCTAAACTGTTTCCTCTGACATGCTCCACCACATGATAGATTTTGCTAAGAGATGTTCCAAATGTTACACCACCGCAAGTTGCAGAAAGAAGCCTAGTAACAACCGTGAGTCCAAATTCAGACCTTACAGATAACTTAAGTCTACTTCAAAGCTGTACCAAGACAAAAAAGCAACAGCAGATAAAAATAAAGACACAGCAGGCACATTCAAATACAATATAAAAATTAGGACCCATTTATTCCCACTGACCTAACATTTTCCAGCGGTATCGTCCTCCCCATCTTCCTCATCAAAAGAGCTGTTCCTGATCTCAGTCACAAGCCCTTCAGCCTCCTACACCAGCCACAATGAACTACACATTGTCAGCAGTCAGGTCCTACCTCACCTACTTCTCACATGTCCTGTCACTCAGACAAAAAAAGTACCTGCTGTAGATGGGTTGCAGTTACACACATGACAAATAATGGCTAAAATCATTACGCTGCTTCTCCTTGCCTCTCCCAGGACACTGTTCATAGCCATCTCTTTATTCTAAGCCTTAGAGATCTCAAGAGCATTAACTTTCTAACTCTTAAGTTATTGGTTGTATTGATTGAGATCTATCAATCTTTAAAAGAGCTTAAGAAACACAGCTATTATAACCAAACTACTACAGCTCATTCTTCTACTTTGCTATTAATTATGGCAATACAGAGTAAGAACAAACATGATTACTTATGAACAACACATAATGGATTACCCATTCAATAAAGACCTGAGTCATGTTTGGAATGACAGCTGAATTTCAGGAACTACTCTTGCATTTGGGATCTAGAAGAAAGAATTTAAAAACCTGCCTCCTCCGTGGTATCTGAGATTTATGCTTTATAAAACCCTTAAATTTCCATCAGGTAATTACCAAATCTTCCGTATTAAATGCATTACACTAACTCTAATGACTAGAACAAAAGTTGGCCTTTTAAGTATAAACCTAGAATCTGTGTGTAGCTAGAAAGATTTCTCCCGTACAGAAGAGCTAGTTTCTACTGGCCATAAGCTATCTTCCCTTTACTCTATTTGGTCCAAGAATGATCATCTTGTATGTTCCCAAAGAAGTGATGAAAAGTGATCTCTTCCTCAAATACTTATGTCAGTCCATTAAAACATGGAAGAATTTCCCTTACCTCTTCTCTCTCTTCACTCCTTCTCTCAATAGAAGTTAGACAAAATATGAGACTAGGAAGAGAAAAAGAGTAAGTGGTAGAACGGAAACAAAGGTAAATGCAGTTACAGAAAAAATTAGTTTACTAAGCAGAAATCTACCAAAGGATCAGTAAGCAGAGGTGTATATATTCATATATTAAAAAAAAAAAAGAAAAAGAAAAAAACCACACAACAAACCATGTTTAGCAATTTTAGTATTTACAGAAATCAACCCCCCAAATTTAAAATTGTCAATCATTTTGTCTCTCTAAGTTTACTAAACATCTGCTATACTTCTGCAAATAGACCACACACATGGATGCCTAATCATTCCAAAATTATCAATTATTTGAGTGGGAGAGTTAAGGAATTGCTAAATACAGGACAAGTACAGCACATGAAGAACAGTAAGCGCAGTACTGCCTGGAAAAGTAACCTGGATACCTAACATTGGTGTGCAAATATCTCTAAGAGATGAAAATTTTTATTAAACAATAATTAAAAGATGAAGAAAGCTAATTAAGTAGTTACCCAGTTAAAAAAACATCTTGGCTTTAAGTCATTCTTTTATCAGTTGCTTTACTGTAAACATTTTTCTCTATCTACCACAAAGTAGTAAATAACTGATTAATCTTACATAAAACATCTGTGACAATTTTTCTCCAAGAAAATGTTACTTACACCTATCACCTTACTATTCTTGACTAACATTTCAGAATACAGTGTTCCACAAGTACACGCAGTCCACATTCTGCAGGAATGTTCAAGTCATGCCTACAACTTCAAGGGCTAAGTGTATTTATTTTTTTATTAAATGCAACGATGTACCTCATAGTGATTCAGTCACTTGAAGCTCTAAACTCTAAAGGCACAACACTCCTCCAAAGGAGGAGTTAGACTTTAGGGCAGAAAAAACATGTGGTTACAAATACAGATCAGAATGCCTTCAACGATCTAAATATTCTGCTGGTTTCATGACACCAAATAAAATAATTAAAAGTGGGGTTTTTTTCTGTATTGTTTAATAAGACCTGGTAGTCTACTCTAATAATTAGATACCTACTATGTAAGAACTCTTTTGATGTAAAGTCTGACACTTAGGCTAAACAAATTCCTATTTTGACAGGTATTCACTTCGGCAAATTCCAAAAACTAGTTCCGCTGTTACTGGTGGCACATGACTTACACAAATAGCACTACAGTCCTTCTACTTTTACTTTGGAAGCCATACAGAACAGAGAAAAAGAAAAGATGCAGGGTTTTTTATTTGCCTTCCAGTACAGAAGATGTGATTGGAAAGTAGAGAATGAACTTTAGGAAAAAATAGTACAGTCATTCAAAAAAATCCTGTGTAATGATACTAAAGAGTAAGATTCTCATCAGGTGCTTCTACTCTCAAATTAAACAAAAAATGAACAAACAAAAAAAGAGCAAATTGCTGTATTATTTGGTAAAGCAGCTGAGGGAGGAACTTTATCCTTATAACCAGCCAAATAACTACTGTACTATCAGTTGTATACAAAACATTCACATTCCTTTCATTGTTGGAGGAGGATAGGTTTGGAAATTAAATGAGAGGTGCAATCTCTCAATAACTTCTTCAAAACCTGTAAATAAGTTGCTGTAATTCTCAGATCTTCACCTTCATTTTAAGTAGCACCTACTAAAAACATTCTTCATTGAGGGAAGTTTTTCTTAAACCAACAGTTAAAATGGGATTAACTCTCTAGACCTAAAATATAATCTGGTTTGTGATTCGGTGTTAAACACAGCCCCACTATAACCATATTAGTTAAGAGTTAGCACCTTTTGTCTACTAAAGGCAAGTTAAGAGCATCACTCACTGTCAAAGTATCTTTAAACCTAGTCAGGTTAGAAGAGTTGAGAGTGACAAACACCAAAGCAATTCCAATTATCCAAGTAATACTCAAATCTACCATCCTGTATACATTTTAAATTCTCATTTTCCAAATACAGGGTATTAATTTAATTGCATTCTGTGACTGATGAAATAACCAACAACAGACAATAGATTACAAGTCCTTCTTAAGTTGTAATATAAAATACAACCATGTCATTAAAAGCTAGTCTTATCATCTTGTCTTTGAACTTCACAGTAATTCATTTTTGTGATAAAGATAAAAAAGTAAATGATCACCTAGACTATGATAGCATAAAACAATAAACAAAACACAACTGCAAATGAGAATCAAATTTTTGAAAGCTTCTATAAACCTGAGGCTATTAGAGTATTTTAACATCTACACCTACTGAAATGTTAACTTAAAACTAAATTCTATCTAGGATAAATACTGTTTTTGCAAATTATGCCAAGTATGAGAATGCTAAACTGCTGGTCCTTTCCACTTTGTCACCTACGTTTTAAAACAGTGCATCTCCATCTAAGCATCTCCATCTGAGCAGTGTACAACTATCCTATGGAAGGAGAAACAGCAGTCCTCCAATAACTATGTGAAACTTACACATTCTACCTGCACAGGATGCAATATACTTCAATATATTCTTTATTTCTAATTTTCAAACATTTAACTTGAGAAGACACCAATTTACCACAGTTCATATTTTCATTAAAAAAAATTAAGAAAGCACTTAAGTCAGGCATGTACAAAGGATGTATTTTAAACGACCTATCTAATTTTTACATAAAGCCATCTTCAAAAATTTACAGATTATCTCAATTATTAAGATTTTCTGTCAACCAGAAGGTCTTAAAATCTTGTCCATTTCATTAATAACACATTAAGAATTAAGAGGAAATAATCTCAATACCTCCTGGCAAGTACATGAAACCTTGACACAGTTTCTTTTAAATAATTTATTGTATCTTAAAGGTAGGCAGAGCTTTGTTTTTGAACACAACTCTAATAGATACTTCTTTTTTTAGTATGAAGGCCAGATGCAGAGTTTGGGATCCTCTAAGATATTAAGTTGTATTACTAAGAAAATATGAACAGATGTAGTTAGAAATATTCCTCTTACACCATTCAAAAGCCTGCTAGAATTATTCTTCCAATTTCTGGATTATTAAAAACATTTTAAAATTTTTTTTTCTTAATCCACATATGCTGCAACTTTTTTCCAAAGTTTCATCCTTAGCAATAAATCAAAAGTACTACTTGCACAGTGGAAATATTTAAACACTGTACCTGTTCCAAAAACACTGTCCAACAAAATTTGCTTTTGAGAGATTTACAAATGCTCGTTTGTATGGAAGTCACTAGGCCAACAGCATAGATAGATTTCTTTGGGATCTCTCCAGAAGACTGAATTGTTTTTTTATATCATCACCAAACTACATCTTCCCCATTCAATTTTGTTAGAACATTACAGGAAAATGGTAAAATAATGTAAATTAAGGTTAAGCGAAAGTAATCCATTTAGAGTAATGCCACGATTCTACAATTATGTATACCACTCCTTAACTAAGTTCCAAAAAGAGTCCTTACTAAAATTAGTATTAGCAAAATTACCAACGTCCTTAAATCAAACAGATTGGTTCTAGAGAGACACTTCAGCCTTCAGTGTGACACCCATTTCTGTTGCTTTCCAAAAGAGTATAGTTTCATTAAGTACAAAAGATAAAATGCAACTCCAAAAAGTAATTTGTATTTTAGCACTAAGAGAATTTTTTCCCTAGCTATAGTCTAAAATGTCAGTGTCAGTTCCCCTCTGAAATTTGCCAGATGGCAAAAAAGTTCACCCCATAGGCTAACTTGAGAGGTAAAGCAGATTTTTCCTTCATATATGAAAATTCTGTACTTCTAAAATTATTTCTCCTCACTCTGTATTACTGCATTTGTTACAGTACATTTGTAGATCAGAAATATTTACTGAAAAAAAAATACTATTTCAAATGTTCCCTCTTGCCAATAAAATTTTATTTGCTTGGGAGGGTATTTAATTTTGTGCAAATATACTGTAATATATCAACATCAATGGAATTTTTAAAAAGGTAGAATTTCCTTTGCAATATTGGTAGTTTAACCCAAATCAAAGATCTGTTTTTACGAATGGAGAAACTGAGTCACAAAGGTAAACTGACTCACTAGAACTTACACAGGAAAACTGGAAGATTGCAAAATTCCTAAGACATTCTTAGCGATAAAATTAACAATATATAAGACAAACTGTAAGATCTGACTATGAGTATTTCCATCTCCGGGTTTATTTCAATTCCCCCCAGAAGAACACTTTTATAAAGCGTACAACATTTTTTTTTTTTAATCTTGAATCAGATGTCTGCTTGAGAACATGACTGAGGCCATGAAGTTACGCTAAAGCTATGTAACCGTCTATATCGTAATGTTAAAAAAATTATTTACAAGACCAGGAAAGATCAGAAATCTATGGAAAGGAAACGGCAAAATGTTTTCAAGAAGTCCACATACACACTTTTTAGAATATTATTCATGTATTTTTTTAATAAACAGAGTAAGATGTAATTTATTAAAAAAAACAAAAAACCACAAATCTACACAAATAAGGACGGTATGATGGGAGCATGCATTATTGGACACAATTTGGTGGTTGAAATCACTCAGCCTTTGGCTTCAAAACACACAAAAGGCATGCATTAACTCTAGAAGTCTCACTATTTTATTGTCCAACTTAGGTATATCTTAAAACACATCGGTGATTCTAAATGGTACCTAAATTAATATTTTTTGGAGACTGAAGACAGTTTTGCCATTGCAGTACCTCCCTTACAATTGTCTAAATCCAGAAGGTTCCAAAGCTACACTAAGATAGGAATTCATACCTCATTAAACCAAGGACAAGATTAAAGTCAGACATACAATTGAAAAAAAAAATAGTATTTTGTGCTGTTGCTTAAAATGTATGGTTTGCAGCCTCCACAGTTTGCATCACAGCACACTACACCAACTACCAAAAAATAAATCCTTGTGACCTCCCTTCCCCCACCCGAACGTATTTATAGTGGTGATACTAAAAGGTTCATATTTCATTTAGAAAAAAAATAGAGGATAGGAACTGCACTGTCCCTTGGTATTTTTATGTGTATTATCACATATAAAATGTATAAAGCAGTACACAAAATAAATTGAGGAATACAGTATCAAGATCATATGTGACAATAAATTCCATGTCTTAATAAAGTAACAGGTTATCATCTCGCATGCATTATTTCCCTAAGTATCATGTTCTTTTAGTATTCTCAAACTACAAGTACATGTAATTGCTACCCTGATGTCCAGCAAAGGTGTTTCCTAGAAGGTGAACGTTTAGAAATGTGATTCCACAAGGAATTCAGCTTTCAGTGATCTTAACTCACTAGTTATTTTGATAAATACTACTGCTGCTATGTCATTAAGATGGACAGATGTACAGTATCCACTACAAACGCAAATTATTAAACCGATATACACACCCCTCAAAGAAGCTGCTCGAGTGTGCTGCCTTTTTCCACCCCCCTTTTCCTTGACAAGAGTGGTCTCGTTCACTTGCCTTTCACAGACATAACCAATAAAATTAATCAGCTGGAACACAACATTTTTAAATCGCAGTAAAGTCAAGAGATGTTTTGTACGTTATTTGAAGGGCAGTCTTTTCATTTAAACATAATGAGACTCTAATATGCTGCAGACAAACGCACTGCATGGGGTGTGGAGGACCCGAGCTGATTAGATTACCACAACATCAGCCTGAGGCCGCCATTTTTAGAATCTCTAAAGGACAAAAGAGGGAAATTAAAAAATTTGCTCCACATTTTTTGAAAAGTAACTTTAAAATTAGAGTGATTATAATCAATTAATCGTGCATTTTAAGGACAGCCATGGTTATCTCTTTCTCTTCTCTGATCTGAGCCTTGAGTAACAAAAACGTTTCGTTATTACTCCTTCAAGGTACTGTAAATAAACAGATTAAAACATTCCTAAATCTAGATGCAGCACCACACTCTTGCTTTTAACTACACGTAGTATGTACCATTTTAGCGACCTCAGGGCTTTTAGCCACCGCACATTCCCTAATGGCTGAGTATGGGGGAATACAGGACCTTTATAATCAGCCTATATTATGTTTCTCTACCCTATTTAGTACTACACAGTGAACCGTTTGTTTCTCCACCCCTATGTATGCAGCAATAGGGTCTACCTCACCGATATTTATTTCTTTAAAAAAGGAGACTGAAGTAAGACGAATGCTGGCTGCAGAGACTAAAGCAATAAAGGGATGCACCAATATATAACTACTTACACCCTCAAGAAAGGGGGTGGAGATAATGATCTCCTTTTAAATTGGCACAAACTCTTGAGGACTGCTTTCCGTTTGTCCAGGTTACACCACGAAGCAGGGATATTAGCAGGGAAGGGAGGGAAGGAGGCGGGGGAGTGGAAGGCAGAGAGATTAGGCCTATAACGAGCCATTTTAGTACCACAAAGCAAAAATATACAGGATGGAGGAAGAGAATAGGTTTCTCTAAGCTTCATAAAACTCGATACGCAGTCCCAGTAACACATAAAGCCGTTCTGAAAATCACCAGCCTAAGAAAGCGTACGTTGTCACATAATACCCTCTTCTGATTCTTTTCCCAAGCATAATGCATAAATCTGGCATAACTGCCAAAAAATTCTCCTCAGCTCCTCCAATTACAGTAACCCGCCATATTCACAAGACATAGCGACAGCCTGCCATTTTTAACCAAACCCCATAACACGGGTAATAAATTTAAGGTTAACTTAATCACAATCAAAACATGTATCAAGGTGGGAAGGAGTTATACTAGCAACAAGGATAAGGAGACGTTCCAGATGCATTTCGCTCCCTTTTTGCCACCCTCCCGTCCCCAAAACACCCACAGCAGAATACGCTGGTAATAACCAAAGACTCACCTGTAATGGTCACAGGCCAGGCAGCAGGAACCCTTAGCTGAGCCCCTTCTCTATCCTAACTAAAACAATGCAAAAGCCCTACTGCGGGTATCCCTACCTTAGGGCAGGACTCAACCCTCAGCAGGCTATAGTAAAAGAAAGGTAAAGAAAGGGAAAAGGAAACCCCCCCCTCCCCCCAAACCTAGGTCAATGCGCAGAACCGTACAGGGACCAGCTTGGAAGCACCTTTGCCTTGGGACCTGTGTACAAACCCCACTACCGCCGTGCTGCTGCTCCCGTGTCTCCCTCCTTTCAGCCTCCTACGCTCCCTTCTATGTCACTGCCTCTCTCTGGGAAAATGGCGTCCGCTCTCCCCTCCCTCCCACTGCACGGGGCTCACCCGCCTTGCCTGCCAGGGGCAGGGTTACCAAGGCGAAGCCAAACAGCCGCCATTTTACTTATGGGCTGCGAGTGTAATCTGCGCCTGACGAGCCCTCAGTGTCCATTTTGCAACAGCGCTTTGCACGTTACGCTAAACGTCTCGGTCTGGGCGCGGCCGAGACACCAGACTGCGGCAGGGGCTGGGCACAGGGGCTGTGAAAGAGTGCGGAGGGAAGTAGGGCAGCGGGGGAGGGGCGGCTGCAGCTGTGGCTGGTACCTGGGGCAATCCGCAGCCCCGGGGGCGCAGACCACGGGGGCGGGGCAGGGGCTCCGTCCCAGGCTGTTGTGGGACCGAACGAGGGCGGATGTCTGACTCAGAACTGCATCCTCCGAAGCACACGAAAGCCTCTCTCTCGGCTGCTTCCCCCCACCTCTCTTCACTGCCGTTGTTACTCTCAGCATAACTATTCTTTATGAATTTCAAGCTGAGAAGTAAATTTTAAAGGAAAAGTACGCGAAAAGCCAGGCAGATCCGCCGAATCTCACACAGGCAGAGAAACTTGAGAGGCGGGAGTGAGCCGAGGTGATGTAGAGCTTTTGACTGAATCTCTTCTGTCAATAAGGCACTTACGACTGGAGCGTTTAAGGCTCGGATATAAGGCAAGTGGAAGAGAGCTTCTTTTCTGAAAGCGAGTAGCACAGCACTAGCCGAAGGCATTCCTTTTCTGCAGGGAACGAGAGTAGCACAGAACAAGTCTCATTCCCCTTTGGGGAACGGCACTTGGTGAGCAGGTACAGTGTGTGGGATGAGGCAGAGCGCAGAGGCTCGTTTAGCGTCTAAGGGCAGACGCAGCTTCTGCCGTTCGCACTTGAGCTTCTCTTCGTTTCACCACATACCCTCCCAGTTCTCGTTCTGCCCGCACACCGCCCTGCCTCCCCTGCCCGGCTTCAGCCCCTCCAGCGATACGGCTGATTGAGGGAGGGGAGGCGGTGGCTGGGGTTTCATTCGACGCCCACCAGGGGCTGAGCGAGCCTACTTCAGTGCGCAAACTCGGGACACCAGATAAAAGCTGGGCTGGCAGCTGTTACGTTGCCTCGATGGAGCCGCCACAATCGGGTGACCGGAGAAGCAGTTAGCAGCAGCGCCATAGACTAGCATCACACACACACACCTTGGGCAGAGAGAGTTTGAGGCTCTAAACAGCTGCTGCTGCGGCAGGAGGGAGCCAAGGTGAAGGGATCTGCTAGCTGGTTGGACGCAGAGGAGGCGGCTGTAATGGGGCATTGAGTCTGAGGGAGGAGGAGGGCGATTAAACGTCTTGTGACCATGGCGGAGTCTATGGGTATTTTTTCCTGTCTAACTTTCCTCTGCGTGTGTCTCTTGTTTCTCTCTTTCTCCTTAGGGCGCTTGGCTGGGGTTGCTTGCTCGCTCGGGTTCTGCCTGTTGTTGCGCGAAATGGCGGCTGGCGTCTTGGTGGGTTTGGTTGTTGGGGTTGGTTGTTTTTTTTTTTTTTTTTTTCTCGTGTGTGTGTAGGGGTTTTTTTCCTTCCTCTTCTATTCCCCTCCCCCACGTGTGCCTTGGCTGCAACTCCGCAACGAGCCGCGGCGGAGACGGAGTGAGGAGTGGAGCGGGAGCTGTTCGGGAGCCAATAGCCAGGGCGGCCGGAATAGCCCGGCACACCCTGATTGGCTGGCGCTGACATCATCCTGCAGCAGGGGCAGCTGCAGCTGGGCAGGGTTCGGAAACTGACGCGCGAGGCTGATGCAAAGGGAGAAAACGGGCGCCATGATCCTAGGGCGAGGGAGGATTTCACGGGTGAGGGATCCTCGAAGAGATGATGCTAAGGAAAGCAGGACTAGGCCTTTGGCTTCTTCTTTCGAAACAGTGCTGGGGCTGTAAGGAGAGGAACGGGAACAAAGAGGAGCAATTCGTGCCTGCTTTTGTAACTGCGTCAGTTCAAGATGGCGCAGGGTGTCCCTGGAGAGGGAAGGGAGTTGCACGTCCGCCGGAGGTCATGTGACCACGCTACATTCTTGTGGGGTTTGGCTGCGGACCAAGCTGGCTGAAGCGGTGGCGGCCCTGGAGAGTCTGTGCTTCCCTCCCCTTTCCTGCACAATGCTGTCGGTGCTGCGTTCGTTCCCATTTCCCGTCCTACATTAACTTCATGCGGGAGGGTGTAGCTGCCGCCGAGGAAGGTTCTCGCGTTGTCTCTTCCTTCACCCTTCAGAGTGTAGCCGCTCTCTGGGGAAGGTTTCCATTCCGCCCCCTCTCTGTGTAAGGTTTTACCCACTGCAAGGGAAAGTTCATCCTCGGCGTCTACTCGCTCCGCCCGCGCGTGGGATCAGGCGGTGCGCGGCTCCGCTCTGGGCCTGCCAGCGGCCGGTTGTACTCAAATAGATGCCACCCGCTGTTGCTTGGCTACCATTTTCTCGTGTACGAGAGCGCTTTTATCTGTAAGTTAGGTTCCCCGGAATCATAGAATTGTCCTTAGTAACTTAATGGAAAAAGTCTTTTTAAGCGATGTTTAAGTGACTTCATTAAAACAGCTGAGGAAAAATGACAGGTTATGCCGAGTTTTTCTGCTGAGGTCATCGCATTTGTACTGTGGCTTTGCTGGGGGCACGGGGTGGGGGGCTTAAGGGAAAAATCTGTTAGCTAATAATGACTTTATTCTATTTGAGCAGAACTTAAGTATGGAAAACCGAATTTATGTCCTTTTGTTTGTTTGTTGTTGGGTCCTGCTGAGGGACTTCAGCCTTTCTGTGGGGTAAAGTAGTGTATGTTACTAAAGACAGGGTGCAGATGACCTGCATCATTAATTCGTGGATTGATGTATACACTTAGTGCGAATGAAAAACTATGGTATGCAAATATCGTAAAGATGCTCCATGCCTTGTTTTAGAAATATCGTAGGAAAATGGACTTGTCACACTGGTCTGGGTAGCCTTGGAAGGCTTGGAAAATAAATTTTTCTGGGTTTGAGGGGGGGATTATTTCACTATTGGCATGGGGGAAGTGAAAAATACGTTTTCCCATCCTAACATTTCTAAGGAATGCAACTCGTGTTAGTGGGAGTCTCAGGTTTTCAGAGCAGTTTGATGCTAGTTTCCATGTCTTGTTCATGTGTGAAAGGGTGTAAATTCAGCCAGTGAACAAATTAACATTTAAAATTGCTGATGCTTTATAGATGTTGGTTCCATTTAGAGCTATTTCATAGCAGTTTTTCTCTTCTTAGTCTGTCCTCAGGTTATCTGAATTTTTTTTTTCCCTCCACAGCAGTAACCTAGTAGGGGATAAAACTCGAATACTTGGTGAATGTGTTACATGAGAACTACTGGAATGGAAGTAGCTGAGTATATGACTAATATAGAAGACTCCTGTATAATAAATGCTACTTAGTACATGTTACATAAGTAACACTGTGAGGTGGAGTCTAGTTACATAAGAACTGACTGGGGACTTGGTAGCTACTCTAAGTTGTCCGTATTAGTTGCAGATAGAGCCTGCAGGCCATCTCTGTTGTCAGGGGAGGGGTAGAAGAGGAGACTTTGAATTACCTAATAGTACTATGTTTTGCTTTGTAGATTATATAAAGGATACCAGGAATGAAGTGGAGGAGACAAGGATCATGCAGGATAAAGCTCTCGAAAGCTTGAAGTCCCACTTGAGCATTTAGTTTATAAGATCTATTTCCTGAAAGAGCAGCTGCTCCCCCTCCCCATTTTTTTTTTTTTTTAAGCAAACATACTAACCAATTTTCTTCTATGGAGACTACTGTGAAGCTCAGAATGCTTCAGTCCTAGAGGTGGTGATTCTTCTGTGTTTTGTTGTTTGTTTGTTTGTTTGGTTTTTTTTAAGAGAAAATTTACTGGAAATGGTGTTACGAGGAGGCAGTTTGACTAACTATTAAGTGACTGTATTACTAGTACTTTCTGTGTAGGTGTGGTAAGATACAAGGTAAATAAATTCTCCCCTTTATACTGAAAGCCGCTCTGGATGCTTCCATTACAATGGTTCTTTTGACACCAAATTGATTTGTTTGGGACCTGACATTGTGAATATGTCCTGGTAGTAGTGTTAAATTAAGAGCATTTGACTGAAGTTGCAGAAAAAACACAATTCTGTTTTGTTAGTACTTGCATTTAGACACTTATTCAGTAACTATGAAATGGGAAGTAGCTTGAATGCTGATGCTAAGGTAACTTAGAATGAATGCCTGGATATCAAAAGTGCAGCTATGGCAGCTAGAGCTTTAATTTTTAAAGCACCTTTTTAGGTAGCTCACATTGAATCAAGAAGTGAACTACTTCTTGATTCGATTTGAGTAGTTTATTGGAGCGGTACTTGAAGTGTCACTGTGATTTTTATGAAGCTATAGAAGTGAAGCCAGGTTTTAATGAGCTTGTAACGTTTTCTTGCTTGTTTCAAGGTGGTTTTATTAGCTGTTCTCCGGCAAGCAATTGGTAATCACTACCAAGAGACAGTAGCTTCAGTGTTACAGGGCAGTCTCAAAACAGCATCTGATGCATTCAGAATTGCTTCAACAGCATGCAACAGATGACTGAAAATCCAAATGCACATACTACTTTGAAACATCAAGGGAGGGAATTTGCCCAAAGGGCAGTCTGATGCAAGCTCTATCTTAATGTGAAGGGAAGGAAAGGAGCTGTAGAAGGCAGCTAGGTAAAAACAGGCATGTAGCTTGCATTTATTGGTAGCCTGCCAGGAAGAGAGACAGTTCTACTGAACTACAGTTCTTCCATTTTAATAAGGATATTTCAATTGGCTGGATATGCTCGAGCAGTCACGACTTGTTGCTCTAATTTGCTGTGGCAGTCTGCCTGTGCATGTATATGTGGTCTATGCCTTTGCTAAGACCTGTTAAACAGTGTTGTCTACTCTTAGCCTTGCAAAGGGGCTGACAGGATTTCAAGGGTATTTGGGGAAGAAGGGAGAGAGATACTAGCAGTATAACAGATCTGACTTACTGTTGCCATAGTTGAAACAGTTGAAGTGGTGCTCATGCTGAAATACGATCCTGCACCCTCCCCAGCTGTTCATTCTTGTTTCTGCACCACCACATTTTTTTGAAGGAGCAAGTGATCATGTGGGAAGTAGAACAATGTATCTAGCCTAAGCCTACATGCGGTAGTTGGTTTTCTAAGGTAAATGTTCATGGCGTGTCTTCACAAACACTTCTGCTTTAACAAAAGTAGGAAGAAGCAGTCATAAGGATAAAGATGTACATGCTTCAGCTGTTAGTGATGTGGGTTTTTGTCTTAGCAGAGAAGCAGTTCTTAGGTGATTTTGAGAGACAATGTGAAAAGGCACCTGGCTACTACAGCCAGGATCTCTGCTTAGAGTCAAGCATGTTCATGTTAAAAAAAAAAAAAAAATCAAAGCTTTTTAAGAGTGCATAAGGCACTGCTAGACTGACCTGCAATTGTAGATGACAAGATCTACAAAAATAAGTTACATGCTATTTCTTCTCAAATGTAGACATTTAAGTGTTTGCAGGATTTTGTACCGAAGTACCTTAGTTTTTTGTAAGCGTAAAACTTGGAATAGGCTTTATTCTTTCAGAGATGGCTAGTAACCTTATAGCTGGAATATTCAGTGAAGAATTACTTGTACTGAATGAGCTCTGAGCTAATTGTATTTAAAAAAGAAGTGATACCTTTGGCTCACAGTAGTCACTAGTCCAATGAATGTGCATTATTTGCATGTAGTAGAGCAGGTCCTGTGACTTCTGACTGTTTATCCACCTGGATGTGGAAGGACTGCATTCTGTGCTTCGAACAGCAGTGGGACAGGGCTGGTCTCCTTTCAAAAACCACTTCTGGCTTTGCGTTAGGAGGTTTTTTGAGAAAGTTGAGAGTAGCAAAGCCTCTGGAAGGAAAACAAGTCATTGGCTCCTCCTACAGTTCTTAACAGTTGTGTTCTTCCCTTAAAGGAGCAAGTTTAGAGCTGTTGCATAGCATGCTAATCCCAGGATTAGTGGGAATTTGCACCAGGTCCAGCTCAGTGGCATGACCTTTGGGTAGTGAAATAGGACAGTGTTTTTTCTCCTTGTAGCATGACCTTGCTATTTGAAGTGGAATCTTTCTGATGAACTTCTGATTGCTTTGCAGAGCAGTATTAAGCTTTGTGTAGTTTCTGCCATAAGTACGGCAGTGCTCTGACCTGATCATAACACAAGTAGCTCTGAAGCCCTGTCACTAGCAGTTTTTTTAAGATCTTGAAAATAACCAGCAATTGTATGGTTTCTCAGGCAGTGTTACTACAGTGGGTGGTTCTTGAGGATCACAAGGAAAAACGTGGGAAAACACTGTCATGTGCTATAAGATGGACTGTGCCAGTCAGGAAGCCAGTGAACTGTGGCTCCAGCTTCCCAAAAGTGCAGCTGGAGCTGGTCCTGTCACAAAGAAGGAGTTTGTGTTGCTCGTAAGCTCGGAAACCAAGCAAAACTCAGCATCTGTATTTGTGGAGTCATGAAGTTTTTGTCAGAAGAGGATCCTTATCTCGCTGAAACTTCCTACTGTGACTTTTTCTGGAGGGAGCTTTTTACTAGGGCTAGGGCACAACCACTGGCTTAACAAATTTCCTGCACTCCAGTGGTCAGATATGGAGTCACTGTCTGGTAGCTTGTCAGTGATGTGCGGGCATACAGTAGTTTTTATGTAGAAGTGCAGCTTCAGTGTAGCACCATTTCATGCCAGTTCAGAGGTTTAGCTTTTGAAGACAGCTGTAGTCCTTACTTGGTGTGGCTTGGGACTCAAGTTCAAAAGTATGAAAGCTTGACACCAAAGTGGTAATGGGTAGCTTTCTGGCATTAGCTATAAAAACATAGTGGTGTGTGTTTTTCCTGAAAAATTCAGCAGACTGTCAGCTAATGTAGCTTTGTGTTGAAGTCCAAATCTTAGTGTCTGATCTACAGAAATCAGTATGTCATTCAGTCTGGTTTGTGGTTGTGAGAATAGATCTTTGGACAACAGCTTCATCCAGTGCCATTACAAGCACTCCAGACCAACCAAATACCCAAAACTACCTTGCATGGCCTATCCTATCTGGAGTGTGTCAGAATTAGTGGGGAGGGAAAAAGAGGGACTTAAGCTGAAGAGACAACTTCATTAGTGTAGTCAAAGCAGAGAGACTGTGAGACTTACAGCTGGTCATGAGATTGAAGTAGTAGTCTAGTCTGTAGCCTAACAGGTATTTTACCAGCTTTATTCCCTGACAAATGCTAAACTGTGCAATGCTGTGCTGCTTAGTTTTGGGCCATGGTGTTTGTGGCCAGTGTCATTGGACTGACGCTAGATTGCTCAGTATAGTCTTACCTGCTGAGACAGGGTAAATTGTCACTCAAACTCTATCCAGAAGATCTTTGTACCCTCTGATTAGAGCATATTATCTTTGATGTCACTGTCACAACTATCCCGATGTAGAAAGAGTACTTTTTCTCACAATGAAACTGCTTTTTTTCAGGTGGTGCTATGCTTTGAATTAATCTCCAAAACTGTGCTCCCACTATCCCAGCATTCACATACTGGGACAAGCTCATAAGCTTTTAAAGGCATGTTTGGTGATTGTCAGCTCCTATTTTTAAACTGTTTCCAAGAAACACTACTGTGCCCTATCTCTGCACAAACATAGGAAAGGCTATACTTAATGTAGAAGCCATAGTGGCTGGACTGAGCTAACAGCCATTCTTGAACTTGAGTGTGTCCTCTTCTAAGATAGCAGCTAAATCTGCACTGACTTTGGGGAGGGGAAATGACAAGAGGAAATAGTGACAGTGGGCTATTAAGTCCTTGGCTATACCTTGCTGTATTAAAAGATAAAGGTCTAAGGTGTGACTGACTAGCCAAACTTTAATAGGTTAGTGAACCTGCTTTGTGAAAGGAATACAAGGTGAGTTGAGAGCTGGAAAACTTTAAATAGTATCTCTCCTGTTGAATCTTAAATGTAGTGGCTTTGCTTAATAATCTGCTACTGATTTGCAGTAATACATTTACTACAGTTGTGTGATACTACAGTACACCACCTTTAATTTTCCACTAACATTAGAAAATTGCATGAAATCGGGTTCTGTATGCAAGTAGAACTAGTATCTTGTGTCCAAGATAATCTGCTTCAGGCCGGGGTTGAAATGCAAACACTGAATATGGGTGTTTGTGCTCTTGCTGTATTAGGGAGGGAATTCCAAAATGGAAGGACCACCTTGGAGAATATATATTGTGTAGTTTTGAACAAAAATAAAGAATACTGATGAAGCACTTAAACTTGGTTTTGTCTCTTCAAACTGACAGGCAAAAGGTATTTCAAATGGGGCTAACTACTATGAACAGGAATTAAAAAAAAGTTGCTGAAAGATTAATTATACAGTGCTATATCAACATCAAGTTCTACATGTCTTGGAGCTCTTCCAGAAGACTCCTCAAATGCTGTGATTGCTACTGTACACCTAATTGATGTGAGGGGAAATATATTTGCTTTCCGAAGTGCAGCTATTAGCTGAATTGGTTTGTCTTCTGTTTCAGTGGTATGAGTATGTAATCCCATTCCCATTTAAGTAATTGTAATTAGCAGATACCAAGGAGATGAGCTGCTATCAAAGTTGTGCATTGTAGGCCAAGTCTTAGTGCTTAGATGAAGGAATACTTAACCATTGGACCTGTTGTAACCTCATCCTACAGTTAACCTACCATATCCTTCAAAGATGTTTATTTTTGCACTTGATCTCCTGTTCAAGTGTTTGCTTAGACATGCCCTTTAATTTCAGTAAAACAGTGATGCTGCAACATATTCTAGAACCATTTCCTCATTTTCAAAAAACTCCCTCAACTTCACACACTTCAACCTAGCAAGAATATGTATATATTTGAGTCCTCTTCAGGTCAGTGGATATGTTTTACCTAGTCAAATTTGAACTATAGGCTTGTGTCTCAAATTTCTCATATGAGTAATCTTCATATCCTTTTAATAGATTTTTTTTTTTTTAAATGGTATATCACAAGTAAGCTGGGATTGAGCTGTCTACAAATGCTTCTATCTAGAAGTGGCCGAGTGGAAGGTAGCTGCGTGTCTATAGATGCTGCATAAAGCATGGAATTTTTTCCTGTGGACAGCCTAAAATTTTAAAGTGTCTTGCTCTGGATGCCACCTCTGCCTGAATAGTATTGAGCAACAATTGTGTACTCATTGTACTCAGTACAAGTAAACTCTACATCCTGTTTTACACTTAATGTGTATATTCTAAACATCTGTTGCATCTTCCTAGAAATATGAACAGCTGTTCAGAAGCCATTCTGTATCTAAAATCCAGTGCCTTTCAGGAGTATCTGAAGTAACAGTTTAAAATAGGTGTTGGGTTTTTATCACATGATGCAACAATGCACTTGTTTGGGTGTTGGTACTCTTTATTTTTCTGCATCATCAATCCCTACTATAATAAGAGACCATCAAAGAGCAAACAAATTGAATTGGATGTCCAAAAAGGTAGATCAGATTTTCATTTTCCTTTGTGCTTTTCTAAGATCTTTGGTTGAGTCTGAATTTTGGATATGCCCAGTGGAGTGAAAGATTTCTTTACTGCTTAGAAACACCTTTGCTGAAGCTCATAAGCTGAAATCTTTCTCTACTAGTATTATACCAATCAGATGCTTCATTGAACACATTTGCTTTGCCCTTATGCAAGTCCAATATATGCATTGATTTTTTTTTTTAATATATATTTGAGTCTCATTAAGCATGTCTGACTTGTGATATCTTTTGGAAACTTGGTATCAAACACTCGATGCTCAACTGTAAATGCTTGAAGGGGCCTTCTGGCCTTCCTGACTGGTGGGGCGGGGGGGGAAGTAAAAAATACATTCATCTGTAAACATGCTTCACAACATGTAGTCCAGATAAACTTAGTCTAAAGCAACTGTTCTTTGGTATATGTAAGCTGAAACAGTCAAAACACAAAATAACAATACATGTGAATGTCTATTGTTGCAATTAGAGGTGACTGAAGGGAGGATGATGGAGGCTTCTACAAGTAACTGCAGCTCTTTGGTGAGGAAAAATGAAAGAATAGATGGGTTGAAGCAAAGGTGTTAACCAAAGAATAGCTAGTGGAGAGGAATTCTCATGAACATTTGAGGAGTTTCGAAGCTGTTCACTTTAAAAAGCCTGAATCACATCCATTGTCATTAGAGGTTCTTCCCTCAAATGCAGTAAAATATGAACTATAAGAAGAAAGCTTGACTGAAATCTCTCAGAAGACAAGCAGGCCAAAGGTAGTTCTTGAACACTACACAGCTTTGAAGTAGCTCAATACTTTGTCTAGAGCAAATCACAGAAATTAGGAAAATGAAGGTGTTATATACAACTGGAATTCTGAAAGACCAGTTTAGAGGGGGATCTGTGTTTAACATCCGTTTCATGCAGTTGTGCTGAATGTTACATCACATGATTGCTAGCTGTTGTGCAACAGGAAAGCCTGTCTTTTTCCATTCATCTTGTGGAGGGAAACACAGATTTGGACCTGTGTTTAACTATAACTTCCCATTGGGAACTTATGTCTGAACTATTAAAGACTTCTGGCCCTGTGTGAAATTTGAGTTTTGGAGTCTTTGGGTGGAGAAGGTGGCTGGTAGCCATTTTAACTGTGGCATTACAAAGTCATTCAGTGATTGTTTCCTTACTCAGCTTTCTGGATGGGTACAGCTAGATGTGCTGTGGCATATCATGGTCCACTGATAGCACGTATAAAGTAACAGTATGTAAAGCCTATTAGAGCTTTTTTCATTGTGAAGGACTTTTACTTTCAAAAGACAGGGCAGTATTCATATATAGGAAAAACTGTCTTATTTATAAATATAAAAAGAAGACAACTGAGCTGAAGGCTAGCTCTAGAAATGGCTACTTAATGCCCACCTACCTACCAGACTCCTCCAGTTCAGCTTCCAGATTTCCTATGCAATAAATGTATATAGTGTGACGTACATAAAGAAGCCACTCACTGAAGAACAAGCAAGATTGCTCAAGAATGATCAGCACAGAAAAAAGGAAGGTGTTTATCTTAATTAGGTTTGCCATTTACTTTTGAATCCTGTTTTGCAACTGGGTGTTCATACTCGGTATCTAGTAGCTTGCTGAAAGAGAAGCAGCTCTAACCACCAAATCAGTAGCTTGTTAAATGCAGAAGAGCTGGAGTGATGAAGCCTGTAAGCATGCCTCCAAAGTCCTGTGAATGCTCTGTATGACTGCACAGCATAATAAATCTTCATCTCTTACAACTCTCATTAGGAATTTAAGGTCCATGTTTATAGGTGAAAGCAGGAAGAACATGAATCAGCACTGTCTGATTTTATGTTGTGGAAAAATCTGTCTAGTGGCAGCTGGCTGTGTGTAATTTTCTCTAACTTGTGTAATGTGATTTTTTTTTTTTTCCCTCCCCAGCTGTTTACTCATGCTAATTGTATTAACTTCAGATTTTCTCCAGGACATTGCCCTCAACTTAAATATGGAGGCATTTGTTTTCTTAGTTTTATAACATCAAAGAAACTGCTAAACCTGCTGATCTTTTTACCACAGAGGAAGGAGGTGATCATAGGAGAGAGGTAGTGCTTGAGATTGTAGGCTGGCATATTCTTACAGCTTGTAGTTGCTGCCTAATTGGATCCTAAGATAATGCTGGGAAGAAAGCTATAGCTTAAAAACAGCTGACAACAGGCTCATGTCTACTCCCAGAAAAGTAAACTTTATCTGTTTGAGTAATGATATAAAAAACAAACAAACAAACAAAACCCAAACTAACTAGGCTCAACTCAAGAGTTCTCTTACTGTTTGCCCAGAGTATATATACTTCAGCCTTTGAGCGCTTGTATGGCTTAAATATTGCAGCAATACTGTCTCAGTTATTTTTACATACGGGGAGCAGGAAGAGTGCTTGTTTCCTGTCTTCCCCTCCCCCAAAAAACCTTCAGTACCTTAGACAAGGAGAAGAATAGTAGCAACCCTGAGTTGGTGTGTCAGCTCCGATTGAACTGCATCAGTCTTTCCTGACCTGCTTTGTGGAAGAGGTGGTGTAGCTACTGCAGTTGCATGGCAGCACTTCAGTAGTATTCTTTCTTTTGAAACTATACAAAGGCATTAAGTCTCTCAGCTGAAACCAGAATGCAGCTTGCTTGCTTATTACTTGTGTATGAATAGTCCCCAAAATACGGCTATTAAAGCTTCTAACTACAATTACCCCTTCTCAAACTGCTGTCATGGGAACTTTGATAGGCACAGGCATGACTAACAAGAAAAAAGAGTGAAACTGAATTCTCTAGTGCTTCTTAGTCATAACATGAATATGTAATAATCATTAATGTCTTTGCATCAGCTGCTACTTATCCATAGCTACAAATTACTTTTACTTATAGCACAGATATGTACTAAAACCTACAAAACAAAGCAATATATCTTAGTAAAAGTACCTGTCTAGCTTGAGCTACGCTGAACTCCTTCCACATAAAATAAGTCCTGAATTGCTACCTTAGAATCATAGAATCATTTGGTTGGAAGAGGCCTTTGGGTCATTGAATCCAACTGTTACCCCAGTACCGCCAAGTCATTGCTAAACCATGTTCTTCAGCACCACATCTGCATGTCTTTTAAATCTGTCAGGGGTGGTGACTCCACTTCCTTGGGTGGCCTGTTGCAATGCTTGGCAGCCGGTTCTCTGAAGAACTTTTTCCTAAGTACCCAACCTAAACCTTCCCTGGTGCAACTTGAGGCCATTTCGAAGAAGAGACCCACACCTGCCTTGCTACATCTTTTCAAGTAGTTACAGAGAGTCCTATAGTCTTCCCCTCAGCCTCTTGTTTCTCCAGGCTAAACAGCACCTGCTCCTTGAAAGACTTGTTCTCTAGAACCCTCATAAGCTTTACTGCTCTTCTCTAGGATATGCTCCAGCAACAAAATGCCCTCCTTGTAGTGAGGGGCACAAAACTGAACACAATATTCTGTGATCCGTAGAGACATGAAGAAATCTATATCAGTGCCTTGGATTTTCTCTTACAGGAGAAATGCAAAAGGATGCATGTAGTCTTTCTTAATGGTACCATAACAATGGTGTGAGGCCACATGTTGCACAAGTTTATTTGCAGCAGTATTCACACATTAAATTCATGAGGAAAAGTGTCTGGGACTGTTGTGTGGATCTCATTATACTTGCAGTCAACATGCACGTAATCTTTGTATAAATACATTCTTCCTGGCCTAAATCAATCTGCAACAATCCACCTGAAAGCATGAAGCTTCTTACTGCTGTGAAGCATGTGGGGAACAGGCCTAGAATTACTTGGGTAAGAAGAAGATAAATACTGGCTTTGGAATGCAGAAGTATCCCTGTGTATGGAGAAAAGACTTGTCCTGGCATGCTTCTCAGGCAGCTGCACAGAAGTGTCACCAGTGTGTAGAAGAATGCAGGTAAAGCAGGCTTCTATTTTCCACTATGTATTTTCCATTTACTTAAAAAGGATGGTTATGCTGTGTTAGGGGATGCTGGTTTGCCTTTTGGTCTGGGGTTTTTTTCATGTAAAGTTAGGATTTTAGAAAACAACTGATTTTAGCTGCTTGCTCAGATTCTTCCTGCTGAAGCAAAAATGTCTTGCTAGTATTAGCTTGGAAAACTAGCTGTGTGTGAAAGGATACTGAGTGAGAATGCAATTTAAAAATCATAAACTGGAAAAATGGCGTGTCTGCTTACAGAAAGACTTGCGAACTCTTGCATCACTACTGAGGCACAGATGGTAAAACCTTAATCCCCTGCTGACCAAATTGTACTTGCTCGTTTAAAAAAGCATAGCAGTATGGTGGTAAAATTGAGCAGCTTTGTCTGCTCTCAAACATTTTTAATTTGCAGATGCAAATCAAGAATTTTGCTCCTAGTTAGACTTCTAAATTGGTAGTTCTATGGATCTGTGCAGTTTGCTTCACAGCCCCATCCACAGAATTGTCATTTTTCTTAACAGTAATTTATTATTAAATTAGTAATAAGTTGTGTGAAAACTTAGCTGGACTTGGACAGAACTGCCCCTTTGAAAGGTGAAAATGAACCATTAGTTATAAATTGGAATACAAACATAAACTAAAGCAGTGAATAGCATAAAGGGTAACAGCTTAAGTCAGCATATGTCCCCTTCAAAGAGCAGGGTCTGCTGACTGCACAAGTCCTTTGTGGGTACTGAAAGGTGCGAACCTAATTAGGGCTGGTAGCACCACTTAGTGTTTTTGGTGCGGTTTAGTTTTGTGGAGTCCCCGTGATAACACTAGGTAGTAAACTTGGAAGTGTTAGGGGAATCATGCTCTAGTTCTTGGTTTTATAGTTTAGAAAAAGCCTCTTGCTGCTCATTTGAGAACTTGCCAATAATCTTGTCCAAACCATGATCTTTTCATGGGAAAAGTGTGTGTCTAAGTAGTGGGTGGGGGTTTTGAATGGGTGTGGTTAAAGAAGCTTATGTTTTAAAATGAACCTTTCACAATTCCTGATGCTGGTCAGATTATACATACCATAGATGTGTGAAACAGATGTGACTTAGCCTGTTCGTGTGTATCTGTTAGGCTGAGAATAGTATTAACTAGATGTGGATGGCTTAGGTAAAGTCTTTGTGCAATGGTCACTCTGGATTGCTCTAAGATGAGTGCAGGAGTGTGAATTTCTGTTTAGCTGCTTCTAATTACACTAACATCTGAACTGAAAGGAAGAAATGATTTCATTAAACCTTTGTCGTTGCTGAAAGATGAATAATATCAGGAAGCAAGTGGTAGATGTACACCTAACAAGGTTAAAGGAGTGCATTAAGATGAAATTAAGGACTTCCTTAACTGAGAAATTAAGGACTTTCTGAAAGCTGCACTGAAATCTAGTGAAGGGAGGGGGAGGTGGGAATGGGTAAGATGAGAGAATATCAAGCAAAAAAGTGTGCTGAGGTAATTGAAGAGAAAGAGAAGGATCTACAGTGAAGAGAGCCATCTTTGGCAACAGTGAAAGAAAAGGAAGCCTTACATGAGGACGTGCAGCAACTTAGTGGCTGTTAGCTAATGCCACTTGCCATCAAAAAGTCAATGCAGAAGTCTAGATCTGGAAGCATGGGAGTGACAAAAACAATGCTGGGGCAGCTGGTGGGGTTGTTAGCTTGGCCTAGGGAATGGAGGAGCTGCAGCGTAGTTGGAGGAAAGAATGACTAGTCGGATAGTAACATAGCAAAGTAAGAAGTGATGAGCAGTAGGACCATGTTGATGGTGACTGAAACAAGTTCAACTCAATGCTGGAATGCTACCAGCTTCTTAATGAACCTTGACTAGGAAGTGGTATGTCAGAGCCTGTCGTGCATATGAGAGACTAGTATTTTGAGGTGTTCCCTCCAATTGCCCTTGCCACTCTTATGGGTTATTGTTCTGACACCAGAACATAGTACTCTCATCATCTCAGTCTGCTGTCAACAAGGGATTGATCTGCTTAATGAGATCACTTTCTTCCACCTCTGGATTTAGTTGTGAGTTGGGGCTCAGTGTGGATCTAAGATTCATGTAAATGGAGGGGAGGCTATTAAGTGATGTAAAACAAAATCCTTCTGGGCCTGTATTGCTGTAAAACCACCGCTCCCTCCTTTTTTTGTACACCACTGTTTAAACTGTTTAAGTAAATATTTTTCAAAGCACATCAGTGCCTCGTGTCAGAGTGCAGGTAAGTAGAAACTAACTACATGATCCAGGAAAAAATTTGGCTTGAGAAGTTCTGTTACATTGAAAGTCTAAGGCAGAGATAGGGAGCAAAGTCTTACTAAAAGCATATTGTTAAATATTACCCTAAGATGCTCTTAGGTCTGGTCTCATTTGTCACAATTTAACAAAAGTATTCATGCAGAAAGATATTTTACTGATAACATGACAAGAAATAAATTAAGCAACAGTATGTGGCCTGTAATTATAAGCTTATATAAAACAAGAGGATCCTGTGGCCGAGGCAGTCTGTTCTGGCATGTCTCAACTTACCCCTGCTGCATTTCATAACGTTTGGAACATAAATTGGAACATAGAAGGTTTCACCTCAACACGAGAAGAAACTTCTTTACAATGAGGGTGACAGGCTGCACAGAGAGGTTGTGAAGTCTCCTTCTCTGGAGACTTTCCAAACCCACCTGGATGCATTCCTGTGCAAACTACCCTAGGGGATCCTGCCTTGGCAGGGAGGTTGGACCTAATGGTCTCTGGAGGTCCCTTCCAACCTCAAAAGTTCTGTGATTCTGTTACGAACCAGAGTAGAACTGGGTTTTCTGCAACTCTTTTTTTCTGAGCATCAGTAATTTTCATTTTAATTTCATGGATTAACAACACAATTAAAAGAGATTAATGACAGGATATGTCTTAATTCCATAGACATTTTTCTACCACCCTCCTCTGACTTTTCTATGGTGACTCCAGTACCTCATGAGTTACTGCTAATCCTGGCAGAGGCTAGTGTTTACAACTCAGCCTGCTTTTTCAATACAGGCTTCAATCTTCTCTACAAATTAAAAACAGATGGGAACTGCAGAGAGCAAAATGAAATTTAATCTTGTTTTGTGGCTTGTAATGTTAGCAAAAGTATTTGGATATTTTCATTGTTATATTGCCTACAAAATAGCCTGTGTCTTTCTCCTGTGCAGTCATTGTAATGTGCAGTCTTCCGGTGTGCTTCAGTAACTGCTGTAAGCCTTCACCACAGTACATTGATTTACTTCCACTACGACAACAGACTATGTTACAAGTATATTACACTGATTTTATTTTTCTAAGGTAAAGCACTGAAAGCTAATAAATCATCCAGAAAAGTTTTTTGGGTTTGGTTTCTTTTTTTCTTTTCTTCTGCTCTTTTTACACAGTTGCCAGGGGTGAAATGCGGTGGGTTTGCAACATTTAACAAGTCTTTCTCTTTTCTCCCTTAAACTACCATAGCTGAGAATAATACTTGGTGGAATTTGAGGAGCAAGACGGCCTCAAGTCATCCAAAACTTAATGCTGACGGGATAAGGATTTTTTTCATGTAGTTAATGCTATGTTTTTTATGCTGGTTTATGCCATCTCAGAGGAAGAGACTCAACATGTCGAGTCACAGAAACGCTGCTTCCTGCTGGAGTTTGGAATTTCCTTGCAGATCTCCCCTCCGTAGCTGCAAGAGCTGTTTTTGCGTAGCCTGTGTGCTCAGGCACGAACTTGCTGGAGCCAAGCCAAACAGTTCTGCGCACAGCGTAATAGTTTCTGACTCAAATTGTGTGGTAACTGTCAAAATATTGTAGGGTGTGGCAGGAACTGCAGTGTCTAATGTTGCTGAGGATTTATCCCTTCATAATTTTCCCAAATGAGTATCATATGCTAATCTCAACATACAAAAGTGGGGGCAAGATTTCTTGTATTTTCTAGCCATTTGAAACCCGGTAGCGTGGAAAAATAAATTTCGCTGTCCTAAAATGTTGTGAGGTTTTCAGCCTGGAGAAGAGGAGGCTCTGGGAAGACCTTACTGCTTTCTACAACTACCTGAAAGGAGCTTGTAGCCAGGTGGGGGTTGGTCTCTTCTCCCAGGCAACCAGGGACAGAACAAGAGGACACAGTCTCAAGCTGCACCAGGGCAAGTTTAGGCTGGGTGTTAGGAAGAAGTTCTTCCCAGCAACAGTGATTGGCATTGGAATGGGCTGCCCAGGGAGTTGGTGGAGTCACCATCCCTGGAGGTGTTTAAAAGGAGACTGGATGTGACACTTGGTGCCATGGTTTAGTTAATTAGAAGGTGTTAGGTGATAGGTTGGACTTGATGATCTTGAAGGTCTTTTCCAACCTGTTTAATGTTGTGATTCTGTTTTCTCCCAGTTGGTCAGTCTTAGCTTCTTTCTAATTTCCCACAGAAAGAACAAAAGGTTGCTTTTAGAAGGAAAACTTTTTTAAAATTAACTTAGAAAACTGTGAGCACTGGAAATAGGATAAAGCTTCAAACCAATATCTAGTTTCACTATAAGTTAAAATTACATTAGAGGAAGTTAGAATATTAAAGTGATAGGTCTGTTCTGAAATGCTTACCTGCTTCATGCAACTTTTTGCTTGCTAGAAGAACTTAAATTATTATGCTATTGAATTTTAGTGTCAAATATAAGATTTGCGGATTTATTATAGACAGAAACTTTAAGAGAATTCATATGAACTCTTATAATTCAGTAATTGTTCTTGATAAACAAAGTATTCCAGCTTCAAGAGGCGAACAGGAAAGGAGGAGTCTATTTTTTCAGGCAGATAACTCCAATGAAATAAATCTGTAAAAGAAAAGACATAGCCAGTACTTCTTCCAGTTAAGTCTTGCACTTCTGTAGCGTAGTGACATGCCTTCCAATGCTTAGATATCTTACCCTGCTGCTTACTGGGAAGCATGTTCCTCCTTAAGGCCCAGTCTAATGACTCCAATTTCCTTATTGTGTCGTCTCTGTGATAAAGCCATAGGTGTTTGGGATGGAAATATTTCTGTGGCAGAAGGTCTCCCTTTATTCAGGCAATCTATTAGATAAATGAAGTTCCTTTTGAAATAAATACAAAAATTTGCATTAACTTTCTGAATGTAATAGTGTGAAGCAGTGCATTGCTCCTGTATGCACTTGTTTTCATATGCTACTTCAGATCTGCTATCTTTCTACCCTGCAGTCCCAGGGGAGAGCTTTGGAGGAAGCAATTTCTCTCCCATGTTTTAACTTGTGCTATACTCATTCCAGTCCTTGTACATCATACACTTTCTTGTGCTAAACTGTCTTCTGGTGTTGCTTGGAGGAAGGGGAGATGTGATCTTAGTGGAGTGTCTGTAATAAGAGACTTAAAGGACTGCCTGAATTTGCTGCTTCTAGTGTCAGAGCATCTAGAAAAGTCTACTTCATTGAATAATCTGAATATGTTACACTTTTTAAGTGCTTCCTGACACATTCCACAGAAGTGTTTCCAGTGTCCTTGAGTGTTCATCTTAAGAGTGACCAGTAGGTTGAGGGAGGTTCTCCTCCCCACTCTACTCTGTTCAGGTGAGGCCTCCTCTGGAGTGCTGCATCCAGTTCTGTCCAGCTCAAAGACAAAGAACTGTTGGAGAGAGTCCAGTGCAGGGACACTGAGGTGATTATGGAACTGGAGCATCCTCCTCATATGAGGAAAGGCTGAGATAGCTGGGTCTGTTTAGTGTGGAGAAGAGGAGGCAATGTGGGGATCTTACTAATGCTTACAAATATCGAAGGGATTGGTGTTAGAAAGATGGGGTCAGACTCTTCTCAGTGACAGGACAAGAGGTAATGAGTATAAACTTGAACATAGGAAGCTCCATCTAAACATGAGAAGGAACTTCTGTACTTTGAGGGTGGCAGAGCATTGCAACAGGCTGCCCAGAGAGGTCTCTGTCTCTGGAGACTTCCAAGGCCTGCTTGGGTGTATTCATATGTGATCTGCTGTAAGTAATCCTGCTATGCCAGGGGGTTGGACTTGATGATCTTCAGAGATCCCTTCCAACCTCTGCAATTCTGTGGTTCATCTCTGAGATTTAGTGAGTCTAGGGCATGAAGCAGCACCTAAAGTTCTACCAGAGATGCAATTCCTCGCTCCATTTTAATTAAGTAAATCTTCCATCCCTACACACAAGTAGATAAGGTCCGTGTACTTTATTTGTAATAAAAATGTTTTTTTCCCAAGTATTTTTTTAAATGAAAATTTTCATTAACAGTGAATAACAGGCATGTAAAATGTTAGGCTCTCCGTGTGTGACTGTTAAAGGAAAAGCATGGTTTCAAAGTGTGGTTTTTGGACTCGCAGACAGATTACACAAGCTCAAGAAGGCCCACCCCACATCCTGTGTAGAGAACCAGATCACAAAAATGCCCATTGTTCTTCAGGATTATAAGTCACTGTATTTTCTGCCTGCCT
Organism: Ramphastos sulfuratus; assembly: GCA_013399055.1. NCBI lineage: Eukaryota > Metazoa > Chordata > Aves > Piciformes > Ramphastidae > Ramphastos > Ramphastos sulfuratus. The sequence goes on from WBNM01012109.1 coordinate 160,061, forward strand.
TGTTTTTTCAAAACACTCTGTGGAAAATACTAATGCAAAGGGACCACAGCAGCTTAAGAAGTGCTGGGTCCTGCCAGGTACTGAACACTTGCTCTTACTGAAACCGGGGGGAGTAGATTAAAACATTAGGCTCCCTGGCTAGAGAACAAAGAGGTTTTGTTGGTAAAAGTAGCTGGGAGAGTTTTATTAGTTGTGCCAATCAACTAAGAACTGAACTGACATACTTAAAGCCTAGAAGTTGTTTGTATGCAGCCAGGCCAATATTTACTGCCTTTAGGGGCAGGAAATGTTAGCAGATTTGTTTCAGGCATGGTGAATTTTCTTTGACGTTGCTTCACCCTTTCTCAGTCTTTTGCTGCTGAGATGTAATACCCTACCAAAGACACAGGGTGGTTACTGATTCTGATCCTATGACTTATTCTGTCTGCAAGTTAATGGACTTACCCATAAAGAAGGGAGCTATCAAACTGAAAATCATAAAACTTTTTACTCTGGTTGTGTTTTGTTTTCTTTTTGGTGGGGTTTTGTTTGTTTTGTTTTGGGGGGTGGGGTTGTTGTTTATTTCTTTTTTGTTGTGGTTTTGGGTGGTTTTTACCAGTCTGTTTCACCACCTTGGAGCTTATTTTTTTCAAAAAGCTGAGATGCCATTTTTTGTGTGTTCCATTTTCAAACAGGAAAAGTGTTCCAATGTGAATTTTAAATCCCTTATTATAGCTTTCGTACTCCACAAAACCAGGTTTTTATATTCCTTGCTAGCATTCAGTACCTGTTTAAGACCAAAACATTTGTTATGGTAATAGAGCTGTAGCTAAGCAGAAGGCTGCCATGAGAGTATTTGAGGATGTATCCTGGTTTTCTGCAGTCCAGTGAAAGGAATCTCTTCCCTTTAGTGTCTGACAGTCTCCTGACTGCAGCATTCCTGAAACATGTGGTCCATAAAATGAGATTATAGGGAAGGCACTCAAGTAAATAGAAGTTCCCCAGGATGAGATGTACTGTTTTCATGCAAAGCTCCTGTGTGCTTTAGCTTGGTGCTGCAGCTTCTTTCCCTAGCCAGAGATAACTTCTGCCTTTGATGACCCCATGGGTGTGAGAGCACCCAGACCATTCCCCTGTTTTGGGAATAGTCTCCTCCTGGACTGGCTGACACAATAGAGGCCCCTTTACAGTGTTTTTGGAAGGACACACCCAATTACAAGTTAAGGGAAAAGATTCCTTTCCGTGTCTCTTCGGTGTCTGTGTGTAGCAATAAAAGACCAGTCCCATGACATGGCTGGAGCTGCCAAAAATCTGCAGCGAATGTACAGCTGTATTCATCATTAACTGTACAGAATTGCTACAGTGTTCTCATGAATTGCATTCAAGGGTATCTGCTTAAAGCTAAAAACCTTTATGGTTTTAGGAGCACACAATGATATTGGTAGATAATAGTGTGTTTCTGTGATTGCACGGTCCCATCCAGCCTGTTCTGTTGACAGTCCACAACCTGAGACAGACTCAGTCTGGAGTTCAAGTACTTTTGAGTTCCTTATTGAAACTAAATTATATTATCAGCCTCGATAAAGAGCATTTCCAGACCTGCATCCAGTCCTGGCCTCAGAAACGAAGTCTGTCAATGTGATCTGCAGGATTAACACTTGTTACGAATTATGCAAAATTAATCATTGGTATTAATTTTGATATGCAGGCAAATATTGTTAGTAACTATGAAAATTGTTTATTAGCATTAAATCTCACCAGAAAACTTATTTACAAGGTTCAAAATGCAACATTTGGATACTTATACACACAGGGAACAGGCAAAACTAGAACACTTTAAGAGATAACTACCAAATACAACCATTAAAACTGGAAAGAGGTTCTTAGTTTCAACTATACCTCTTGTCCATCAGGGGACTTGAGAGACTCCTTTCTGCTACTCGGGCAGAAAGGCACAATTGAATCTAGTTACAGAATTTCTTAGAGAGGGGCTTTGAATATTTACTCACAAAATAGTAATTAAACAGTACCCAAAGCACATGGAGGGATTGCTGTTGGTGGTTTCAAAGCTGTTAGAGGCTTTGGAGTTTTCCCAGGCTCTTTTTTTCAGGAAGCTGGGAGTCTAGCATAGTCTCTGACCTGGTTCCTTGTGACTCCAAATTCAGAAGAAGACTTGCAGAGGGGCAGGCAGGATGCAATGAGGCAATAGCACAGAGAGCATGTTGAGGCAGAAGCAGCAATGGCAGCAGTAGCTTGTTATGTTACTTGCTCATCCCTTTTATCCATGCAGCCGGAGTCTGATGGGCCTTTGGACATAGATTAGCCAATCAGGATGGCACTTTGCCAAACTTGACCATATTAGGTCATGGAACTGTTGGAGCGGGTCCAGAGGAGGGCCACAAAGATGATCAGAGGGCTGCAGCAGCTCTCCTATGAGGACAGGCTACAAGAGTTGGGGCTTTTCGGCCTGGAGAAGAGAAGGGTTCGAGGAGACCTTATAGTAGCCTTCCAGTATCTGAAGGGGTCCTACAGGAGGGCTGGGGAGGGTCTATTTACAAGGTCTTGTAATGACAGGACGAGGGGCAATGGACAGAGGGGAGATTTAGACTGGATGTTAGGAAGAAGTTCTTTACAGTGAGGGTGGTGAGACACTGGCACAGGTTGCCCAGGGACGTTGTTGCTGCTCCCTCCCTGGAGGTGTTCAAGGCCGGGTTGGACGAGGCCTTGAGTGACCTATTCTAATGGGAGGTGTCCCTGCCCATGGCAGGGGGTTGGAACTAGATGATCCTTGAGGTCCCTTCCAACCTTACCATTCTATGATTCTATGATTAGGTGAAGCCAGAGCTTTTGTTTTCCTTTCCCATGGTTGCTTCCTGTGGCACAGAAGAAGGGGGAGCAGGGGAACAAGTCTGAGCAAGCCAGGACTTGTATAAGCCTATTTTGGCCTATTCAGGCCTACCACAACAACACTGTGTGGGATATTGGAGCATAAAGCCTTCAAATTTAAGTTCCCTTTGCTGTTTCTCCTTATCTATATTTTTAATAAAAAAACCTTCTCTCATACATCCTTCTACCTTTCCCATGCATGCTGGTCACCAGGGAAATGATTCGATCAGTGGTGGTCCCATATTGCTGGTAGATTACAGAATCACACAGAATGACAGAATGGTCTGGGTTAGGAGGGACTTTGAAAGGTCATTTAGTAGGTAGCAAGGCTTCAGATTTTGGTAGCTTTCCTAGAGGCACTGCTGTGTAGCACAGCATGGAGACTTGCATCCACAGGGAAAATATTCTCCTTAAAACAACAGAAATTACAAATTCACATGATTGTGTTTGAGACTGGCTGGTATTAGTCACACTGCTGATGCGTTAATGAGCGTTAGTGAGGAGTGTGATAGAGATCCCTGTGGAATGGAAGACTGCTTGGAGCCTTTGAGACAGCACAGCCTTACACTTATTGCCATTACCTTTCTTTAGAGGTGACTCTAAACAACAACTTCTTGTAATTGGTTGTGGTGTGAAGATTTGTTCAAATCTTCAATAAGCATTGATTATTTTCAATAATAGGAAGAACTATAGGCCAGAAACTCTGTGTTCTTTTTCTGCACCTCATACAAAGAAGTAGAACAGCCTTGGTGTCATGGATTGAATTGAACCTGCTGCTGCTGTTCATACCAGCTTCAAAAAGTGAAAGTGCTAACTGCAGCAAAGTAAGATGGGGCTCAAAGTTGAGATTGCAGCATGGGAGGTTTCTTGTTCCAATTGCTGCTTCTGGGTTCCAGTTTCTTGGGTGTGGGCTCTTTCTCTGAAGACATGGTGGTGGAATGGGTGGTAGTTGGGTATCTGCTGTTTTGGATTTCCTGGTTTATGCTGTGTTTTGTTTTTTTTTTTTCCCCGTGCTGCTTCTGTAAATAGGCTAAGCTAAGGTAATCATGCATTGTATTATTACATCAATTAGTTTATTAGCTAAGGTAATTATGCATTGTGATTATGATATCTCATATTGTATTAAACTTTTATCTCAGCCCTGAGTTTTCTGTGTTAATCTTCTCCTCACTTAGGGGAGCAGGCAGGTTAGCCCTTGCACTAAACCATTACATTCCTTTTTAGTGCCCAGCGTGGGGCAGTGAAAACAGCTGTGTTTCTTAAGACAGAGGGACAAAAGGGGTGAGATAAACAAGAGGAGGATTCAGTTATGGCTTGAAGCTTGTTAAGAAAGTTTTGTGTAAGTTTTGTTTTGTTTGTTTTCCTTTTCTGTCATGTGCTGTATTTCCTTTCTGGGGTCCTGTATGGTATGTGCTTGCAGTGATGCAGGGAAAAAAGAAGCATAAAGATAAGGATGAACAGGGGAACAAGAGAAAGAGAGAGCTGTTAGCTCTTTCATCTCTTTTCAGGCCTTTGGAAGATGGCCCAGGTCAGTGGATGGAACTAGCAAAGGCCTCAGGGAGGCAAAGAAAAAATCTCTCCTCTCCTGTCCAGGCCTGTGTTTCAGCCATGAGGAACAGAATAATATGTGTGCGGGGTCATTTATGTTGTAGGAAATGTAGTTTTTGAGAGGTGTGAACATTGCTAAGACTGCAGTATTTTGTATTTGCTGTACAGGTTCTGTTTCATGTATGAGAGAAGCGGAGCCATATATCCACAATCTCAGCTCCAAAATTCCTGCAGTTAGTAATGATTTAAATTAACATGGCTTGTGTGAGAAACAGCTTTTAGAAACCTTGATGGATTTTAGGTGTGCTCAGTGAAGTACCTGTCAGATGCTGCAGAGTACTGAAGCTCTGGCTGATGTGAGCTGCCCTGTCATTAGTCCTCCTCTATTAAAACTGAAACCTGTAAACCAGGGGAAGCTAAGTGAAATCAGTATAATTGTTCTGTAATATAGCTTGTAAACTCTAAACAAATGTCCTTACAAGAGTCTTCACCAATTCACTCCAACCTGTTCAGCAACGCACTGCGTCGTTCAGTGATTCAGTGAAGCAGGTGGCATACTGTAGCCTGTATGAGCCTCCTCCCCTCCTCAGTCCATACATGTACCAGCACTGCCATGCAGGTGAACTTGTAATGGACTGCATCAGCAGGGAAGAACCTCACTTTTCTTACTGTGCTCAGTTGATGCTTTGTGAGTGACTTGTTGTGGGGTCAAATGACTGCCAGCACAAGGGAAACAGGAAGGACAACCTTCCATTTTGGCAGTAGTCAGCAATCAGATGTGTTTTATGGTTCCATGAAGTTCTGTCTCTTAAGTTCTACACACATCTCTAAATTTCTGGAAAGCTGTGGTGGTTGAAGGCAAGGTAGCCAGGTGCCACCACTCCTCCAGAGCACTGACACTCAGTATGTCAGCCACTTGACATAAAGGCAAGTATGGGACACAAACTTGGCTGACTGTGAGCTTCTAAGATCTTCCTAGAAGTTTCTAGCATTGATGGAGAGAGGTCTTACAGACAAAGTGTGGTTCAGATGATGCTATTTATATGTTTAATATGAGATGAAACGAGTGACTCTTGAGTGACTACAAAAAAGTCTAGGCTCAGACCTGGGCAGCTGCAATTAGGCAGGTGAACCATGCTGAAGGAGACTGAAGACCTCAGTGCAATTTTCTGGAAAATAAAGGGATACACACAGTAAAAAGAGAAATCTAAGAATGACTAAGATCATTGGTAATGAACTAGTTTAACTCAAAAAAAGGGGAGGGGGGCGAGGGAAAAATTAGGAGGTTTACAAATCTCAGCAAGTTCATCTGGATTATCAGACTGGTGTCAAAGTACTAAATTAAGTCTGGGGCCTGGAGTAAGGCACTAGGTCCCCATCACCCTGTAAAAGAAACCCCTTCATTTTTGTTTGCAAAGCTTGAAGGCCCTGAACAGTGTCTGAGGACCTGGTTTTAGTACCTACTGTTACAAGTGACACTAGAGATTAGTAAAAGTGGAAGAAGTTAGAGGAACCAAAATTTTTCTCTTGTTTTCAATTTAGTGTTGTCCTTGGTGTTCATGGCTGCACTTCATAGATGTTCACTTTCAGTGGTTTTTATGCTTGGTTGTACTTCCTGTCTCATATATTAGCATCGTGACCTCATTCGTGTGCTCCATTGTTGGGGGAGCATGGTAGTGAGCTCTCCTGAAACATCTGCAAGAAAGGCTTTCTCCATCTTACACGAGAAGACTTCTCTTCTGCATGAAAGGAGACTTCTTACCTGTTTGGAAGTGGGGAGCAGAGTGGGAGCAAGAAGCAGCGGGAGAAGTACCAGCCTCACACAATCTTCTGTGAGAATCTACTTACAGGACTGGACTGTCCGTCTTCACCTAGTGTGAGTGAGCATCTGAAGCTTGCAGATCTCTAGCTGTGCCTCCATAGCCCTGTACAAAGACACAGAAGGGAAAGAAAGGGTAGGGAAGACACTTAACCATAAAGCAAAAAAAAAGCAATGAAAAATGGGAAAGTGGAGCTTCAGGAATAGGTTCCTGCACTTCTGGCCAGGGAGTGCTGGTTATGGGAAGAAAATTGTGAGAAAGTCCCATCAATCCCATTGTTTCTCTGTTTCTCCTGCATGTCCTAAGAGGGTAGCAAGGATGGATTGGTTTCTTCGTGGTGATGCTGCTGCGGGAGAGGAAGGAGTCTGGCTGCCGGGAGGGAACACTTGGCACCTCTTGGAAGCAGCCTGGGCCTGCTGCTCTTCCTGCCTTGTCAGGCTGTTTTGTCTGTACTGAGCCAGGCTCTGCCGTGTGAACAGCAATTGCATAGAAAGCATTAAAATGAACTCGGAAAAACTTACGGAAGACTTTGTCATCTTAAATCTCTTCCAACATGAGTCATCTGCAGCTCTAGAGGAGCCCTGGGCAAAGCCTTGCTCCCCTCAGCTGAATGGAGCTGTCAAAGTGCCCAGAGTCGGGGCAGGGAGAAAAATACCCCGATTCATTTTCTAACGAGATATGCATGGGAGAATTCCCCATGGGGCCACCGCTGGGGGTTTGCGGCTTTGTGTTTTTCAATCACTCTGCTCCACATAAGCAACATTGCGCAGCTTTGAGCTCCCACCCAGAAGGCTGAGACACCCCAAGCCTGTCCCCAGGAAACAGACAATAGTGTTGATATGCGTATTCTGTAGAGGAAGCAGCTTCTGTTGTAACCAACAAGCAGTCTGCCAAAGTCCACAGTTTGGGTGGTTGCCAGACTAAGTTTGACATAAAATAAATTAACTTTTTTTGCTTTTATCTTACTGTTTTCTGAATGTTTCTCCTGCTTCCTACCATTTTAAATCTAACATATGACAGAAGTTCACCCCTCCCCCAACAAGAATACAGGTTTTTATTTAGAAAACACAGAATTGCTAACAGAGAATCCAGCCTGTTTCATAGACGTTGGAAATATTCTCAAAATACTCTCAGGTTAGCAAAACTGTGTCTAAAATATGCTGCCAAGGTGCTGCTGAGGGATCTGCAATGACCTCTCCCATCCCACCTCACTGTAATAACTTTTTGATCTGAATTTGACATTGGATATACGACATATTATTGCAGAAAAGCCTGCAGAAAAGTCAGACTTCACATACTCGAGGCATCAGGCGCCCTCTTGTGCTGCTTCGCCGGGAGCATTGCAAGGGCTAGCAGCTTCCCAGGAACAGAGGCCGAGTGGAAGAGTTCAGCCTCGGTTTTATTATGCGGGAGACTGCTGTGTGCTTAGGCACCTACATCACGATCCAGTTACTTGTTAACAGGTGCACGAACTTCAGCTATAGAATGTAGCCATCCAAAATGAAGTTTCGAACAGAGAAAAAGGTCACATCTTCCAAAAGACAAAAAAAATTAAGATTTTTTTTTTCAGAGTCACTTAAATGTAGCAATGCTTGCTGTGTTTCCCTGTGTGGTCATCTCGTTCTTTCAGTAAACCTACCTACTTTAAAATATCGACAAAAGACTGCTCGTGGCTACACAGCTTTAACCTCAGTGTTTGAAAACCTGACAGCACTAGGTCTGATGCAGCTGCTGGTGAAAGATCACTTGCAAGTTTACTTGTAAATTAAGTAGTGAGAGAAAGCAAAATAGGAGAAGGGGAAAGAAAAAACATCCTCAAACAAAGCCAGCAACCAGGGAGTAAATTCTCCTCTTAGTTCTGCTAAGCACCTGAATGATTGCTCAATGAATAATGCAGTAACGGTTTTCAGAAGACTGGTAGCGATACTGTAATGTTTTGATAAAACAAAAAAATGCACATAGTAGCACAGGCCTGTTAGGTTTAACAGTCGAAATGTGGGCACAGAGCATGTAGAAGAACTGACATTGCTGAGGTACAAGGGCAACACATGCTTTGCAAAAGGCTAAATCCAAACTGACTCTTCACATCCTGTTTTGTCTGCCGCCTCACAGTAAGTGTATGTGTGTGCTTTTCCCTGTAGTACCCAGGAGTGAGCATGACATAAGTAAAAAGTGATGTGCCTTGTGTTTACAGGAGGGTAGGAAATGGGCAGGTAAGACTGTGTACACAGGTACTCCCCACAGAATTGCTGGTTTGTGGTTACTACTTTGTGCATCTGTCTGTATTTAGCATTGCAGTTAACTCCTGCCTTCTAAAAAAATGAGTCATTTAAATCCATATAAAATACTTCCCTAGATGTGTCTAGGGGCCAGCTCACTTCTGACTGTTGCTATATTCTGCTCTTGTGTGCAAGATTACCTTTCTAGATAAGCATGAATAGAGTTCAGATGAATCTATCAATGGGTGGGAAGGATGTCATAATACAAAGTCTGACACTGTAGAAAGATATACAAGTCCTTGAAAACATGTGTTTGGAAAGGAACTCTTTTACTCTTAGCAGATCTGCAGGTCTGGCAACAACAGATCATGAAGAGGCGTGGGAAATAGCCGAACAGACTCCCTGCTGGCAAGGAGAGCTAGAAAGGCTGTATGCTACCTAGAGAAGAACTCCCAGTTTTAAAATCCCTTTGGGTAGAGGAAGGTAAATCAATTTCTTTGCTGATAATAGACATTGTGAGGCAAAGCCACACCACATCTGAGGCGAAAAAATGTGTTTACTGGAAAGAAAATCTTTAAGGGCAAATGAAATATGGTGTCAAGATTTGTGATTTGTCTTTTCCTAATTTTTTAGGTTCATCACAAATACATCTGGGAGAAGAAGTTAAATTAACTGGGAGATGAGGAAGGGAAAAGGTGGTTGAAGATGGAGCTCGCAGTTTTAGTGATTCAGTTGTTCTCTGATTTGGATCTGCTTAAAATTAAGTTAAACTGCTTTTAGTAGAATTTTCATTGTAGCATTTGCTGCAAAAGAGAGAATGTATGGCGTCATGCCGAGTCTAAGGAAGGGGCAATCAGAAATACTCTCTTGTCCTTTCGAGGCCACAGTCCCTGTCATGACTCCCATGACTATCTATAAGGACTTTTTCCAAAATCTCCCTTCATACAGCATCAATTAAATGAAACTTACAGAGTTATCTGTAACAGTGCCCTCTGGTGACTCAAAAAACATTTGCACTAGAATGAAATAAAAAAGAGGGAATTTGGTCTGGTGCTGGCAAGTTTAACAATTTCTTTAAGATTTGGGTTCAAAATTGAGCTCATAGAGCTCAACTGATCAATATGCACAAGCCATACGGAAGTCCAGGACTAATTCCAGGTGTTGCAGGAGCAAAACTGTGATGGTCTCATACCCTGCCATGCAAGTAATCCCTTGTACATTCATGATTAAAAGAAACCTGACTTTTCACACCTGCAAGCCAATCATTTATTTTCTGGTGCCCAGAGAAAAGAAAATTAAGAAGTGAAACCACAGAATTGCTTACTGGATTTGTCTTGATACAGGCAATGTGAATTTTGTTAATTGTATGAAATCTCGGAGACAAGCCAGCTGTGCAAAATAATGTCTTTTATATATTTTACAGCTGGGGGGACTGCCACAATCTCTGGAAAGCTTTACTCAATGTACTGGTTCCTCTGCTGGGTGTTGGGTTTTGTGTGCACAGTCTGCAGCATTCATAGATTCAGAGCATGGTAAAAAAGTAAAAAGCCCCCTCCAAGCTTTCCTGTAGGACCCCTTCAGGTTCTGGAAGGCCACTATAAGGTCTTGCCACAGCCTTTTCTCCAGACTAACAGCCCCAGCTCTCCCAGCATGTCCCCACGGGGGAGGTGCTTCAGCCCTCTGATCATCTTTGTAGCCCTCCTCTGGACCAGCTCCAGTATTTGCATATCCCTCTTAAGTCGTGGGCAGTGCTGGACGCAGTACTCCAGATGGATTTTCGTGAGAGCAGAGCAGAGTAGATGGTGAGAATCATCTTCCTCATCCTGCTGATCACACCTCCTTTGCATGCAGCCCAGTGCATGGCTGCCTTCTGGGCTGCAAGCACACATTGCTGACTCATGCTGAGTTTTTCATCAGTCGACACCCCCAAGTCCTTGGGAGTGCTCTTGAGCCCCGCCCCCGCCAACCGCCCAGCCTGGATTTGCACCTCATGTCTCTACTGCCCCTTGTTTCCCACCATGCTGACATACATGGCCTTCTTCATTGCACTGACTCTGGTGCTTATATGGCTCTTAATCTGTTTTGGTTGAAAAGGCGTCTTTCATTTGCAGGGTTGTGCTATTTTACAGCTAGATCCATGCCCATATAAACATAAGAGCTGACAGAAGCAGGTAAGTATGGGTGGCTGAGGATGCACAGAAGAGGTGTGAGCAGCCTTTTCAACATCACTTTTATTTTAAATCATGCCTACAAAGCTATGTCCTAATCAATATAGATGCAACACTGATGAGGTATTGAGAGTATCACACCCCAAGGCAATAAGCCCAGCAGAAATGCTTCTGCAAGTAGATACAAGTAAGATAATGGGTAGGGGGTAAAAGAAGAAGTAAAACAGAAAAAAAAAAATCCCCAAACAACTTGAGTTAATACCTTTTTATGAAGTGTGAACTACTGCCTAAGGATTTAACCATTATTTACTGAATTTCCAAATCAGGTACATATTCACCTCCCCATAACTGAATCAGGCTAAGTAACTCCTGGTTTTAAGCTCTGTTCCTCCTATGCCATGCTTAGGAGAGGATGCACCTCCTCCTATTCTTGTCCTTCGCAAAGCAGCCCCTTGGGCACAGTGTAGACCAGCTGGCTTTTATGCATATATTCTCCAAGGGAAATTAAAGGATTAAACAAAATATTTGTTTTGACAAGATCCCTACTTTGATTATAAATGTTGAGGAGGTATGAGTATGGTTTTATTCTCACTTCCCCAGTTAATACAGTCTGTAGAATGTTCTCCACTAACTTTTTCATGAAGTCAATAATTTCCCTTTTAATTGTAGTCTGTGCTTCAGGAAAGTGCTTAGTCTTGGTTTTCCAGTCCTTTTAGTATCTATCAAAGAGTTTGTGCTATCACTTGAGGCCTGATACATCAGGAAGGGTCATTTTTCTGACCTAGGATGTGCAGTGTTTCAGTCTATGTATCTTGTTTTCAGCCTTAGTACCTGGAGTGCGAGCTAGGAAAGGAACAAGTGTTCTGCAAGGATTTAGGGAACAGCTCTGAAACTCAGAAGCATTTGGATATAAATGTGCTTCTTGGCTGTGTCTGCTTTCCTTAGCCTATGGAAAGAAAAACTGGAATGCAGCATTTTCAGGATTAGGCCTTTGGGAAAATTAGTATAGGAACTTCTGGTATGCTCTTCAGAAGAGACTGTTGAAGAGAGATAGCTGCCTCTGTTGTGAATCAGATTATTTGCTCTTTTATTTGTTCAGAGAATTGTTGGAGTTTGTCTTTTATTGAGTCATCCCTCTCTAATTTTCCTGCTCTGCCTGTGGCTTTTTTTTTTTGTAGTTGCTCATAACAGAGTCAGGTCAATTTCCGTAACATCTTCCACCAGGCCAGATGATGAAATAGCTGCCACCACATATAGTCATCCTGAGCAAGAGCTTCTTAGGACAGGACATGAAAACAGGTTGCCCAGGGAGGTGGTTGAGGCCCCACGCTTGGAGGTATTCAAGGTGAGTATCAACAGGGCTCTGGGCAGCCTGGTCTATTTGAGGATGCCCTTGCTTACTGCAAAGGGGGTTGGACTAGATGACCTTTGGAGGTGCCTTCCAACCAAGACCATTCTGTGATGGTGTGAAAACACTTTAGTTACCTAACATTGCTGTGCAGGTCACATCAACATAATGCATTTCTCTCTGTGCCTTGTTACGGGAGAACTTTGAACAGAATGGTGCTGACTACTATAGAGAGGGTTTAGAAACAAGGAGAACCATGCAGAGCTACAGAGACATTTCACACCCCAGGTAGGCAGAGAATTATCCCTGTATCTCATCAATGAGAGGGAGTCTTCAGTCAGCTTCTCCACTGACAGGTTGGGGTAAATGACTCAGCTATGCAGTAGAGAAGGTTTCCAGTGCTGCTTTCCTGGAAGCACCTTCACCTGAAGGTTCTTTTTTAGGAATTAATTTGCTTATGAAAACTCATCAGTTCACAGAGTGGGTGGTGGTACAGCTGTGGGCAGATTGCAGTCATGGGGATGTGGATGTACAGCTGTAAGCAAGCCCACTTAAGACTTCTGGTTAATTTTCCAGTGTAACAACATTGGTAATTTTCAGGATCTATGCATTAAATTAAGGTTAATTTTCTTTCAGTCCTGCAAGTTGCACAAGTTTGTAATCATCCTATCTTAATCAGGAATGAAACACGAGACATATTATAGGAGGCAGCAGTGGCTGTTCAGTGGTGATTTGTTACAAATGAAAGCTTTCAGAAATAGCATAAGGTGACTCTGGCAGCAGTCAACTGACCTCTAATATTAACATTGAGAGGAATAATTAGAAACAGGAAGCAGTGTGCAACAGAACTTGCAGCCTGCAAATTCCCATGAGTTTAGCTGGAACTTGAGCTGCTATCCCAAGTGAGACCCCGGATGCCTGAATCTCTGAACCGTACAGGTTTGTACTGAAAATCACTCTTCTGGGAAGAAAATAAGACATGCCTATTTCTGACAGAATAGTTTTCTAAGCTGCTTTTTTCCTTCCAAGACATCAACTTTATCTATAGCACCGATACCAAGATCTACTTACAGTTTATAGACACTATCTCTCAGCTTCTTATTTTAGTTAAGGGTAATTTGTCTGGAGAAATCATTCATTGCAGGGAGTGGCTTAGTTATGTAAACACTGGGGGCCAAATCCTTAACTCCTACAAACAAGTTTTGCCTGATTTGCTCAGCACAAACCAGTTTTAAGTCTGGTTTGAAGTGGCTGCTGTTCCTAGAAGTCCTCTGATTGTGTATGGCTGTGGGCTGAAAACCAAAAAAAAAAGCCTATCCCAGCAGGTACCTGCTAGCAGGAGACCAGGTGGCAAGCATTAGGAGATGTAGGAGAAGCAATCTGGAGTCAGCACCTGGAAGCTGACTTTCCATGTGGAATGGGAAATGGTTGTCTGGAGTATCTGCTGTCAGCTCTTCAATCCCCTGAACAAGGTAAAATAAATGTGGGTCCCTGCACTGGTATTTTGAACACTCCTCTGCACAGGAGAAGATGAAGAAGCAGAGTAATTAGAGCATCCTACTGTGTAGCCAGATGTATAAGATTGTGCATTAATTTGTTAGCCCCTAACCAACCTGGGTGAAAAAGGTCTTTTGGTATTAGTTAAGTTCAAGGAAGCCATATGATATATTAACCTCTTCCCTCCAGGATGGGGTAACTGCCGAAATGGAAATGCCTTAGCCACACTCACCTGACAGACTACTCCAATCTAGCAAACCTTTGAATTTATCTGCCTGGATTTGTTCAAAATCCTACGTTGGTATAGAANCATCCTGCAATGTGATGATGTGGGGACTTTGTTGACAATACCAGCTCAGCAACTTTCTTGTTCTCTGTCTCTCCTTGCTCATTTCCATGCCATGGGGCACCATACTTGTGGCTGGATGAATGCAATTCCCTGCAACATGCACTAAAGGCCAGAACATTTGGGTGGGAGGGTGGGGTGGTCCTTAAAGCCGGAGAAGCCCAGTATTGATCTGATTCACAGTGCAAACCCACAAGTGGTTGCATGCAGGTAACTAACCTCACCCATTAGTACCCAAGGTACTGAATAAAGTCTTCAGTCTGAGAATTCAAGCATGGTGCAGAAGGCTCTACTCTGACTTTTGTTACATCAAACCATGACCCTTGAGACTGAATGAAGTTGACCTCTGGCACATTGTTTGCTCTGGCTGATGACTGAAAACTGGAGGGTTGCCCACAGGCAAGGCTGAGAGAGGATCACCTAGGTATGGGCAGTGTTCGGCTTTACCTGCATGCAGTGCTGTCAAGGCTGAGGTGCTTGATTTGGATTCCTGGGAAATCTAATATCTTAAAATAACAAGAGGCCTAGGGAAGTTTTAGACATAGGCATAGACATTTGTTATCTGAGCATAAACAAAGCTATTCAGTGGGTGTACTATGTCACCTATTGGAATAGCACCACAGTATGTTCAGTAACAGGTGTTTAAATTCAACAAAGATGGAAATGCAATTTAGTAAACAGCATTACCTTTCCCATGTAATACTGGACAAGAGAAGGCAGAAACTTTCGGGTACCATAAGGCTAGGTGAGAGCTGGGCCCAGGTGAACCTCATGAGGTTCAACAAGAGCAAGTGCAGGGTTCTGCGCCTGGGCCAGAACAATCCTCACTATCAATCCAGGCTGGGGGAGGAGGTGACAGTAAGCAGCCCTCTGGAAAAGGACTTGGAGATGCCGATGGATGACAAGGTGGACATGAGCAGGCAGTGTGAGCTTGCAGCCCTGTTACAATTTGAGGCCATGAGCTATCTGGGACTGGAGGACAGAAGTGCCACTTACTCCTTTTGAAGAGTAATAATGAAGATACTGCACACTGATGGGAAGTTTGAAGGGAGATTCTATTTGCAGGTGCACATATGCAAAAGGCAATCAGGTAGTATGAATACATCCACAAGCTAGGCCAAGTCTATCAGACTAAAACCTTCTAGAATCCTCTACCCCTCCCACCCTCAGCAGGCCTGAGAGTAGCCCAGAACTGCTCTCCCCAGCTTAGATTCACAAGGCCTCAGCAGGACACATGAGTCAGCTCACAATTCCCTGCCAGCTCGAAGCCATCTCCCACACACAGACCATGANTTTAAGTCTGGTTTGAGGTGGCTGTTGTTCCTGGAGGTCCTCGGTTTGTGTTTGGCTGTGGGCTGAAAACCAAAAAAAAAAAGCCTATCCCAGCAGGTACCTGCTAGCAGGAGACCAGGTGGCAAGCATTAGGAGATGTAGGAGAAGCAATCTGGAGTCAGCACCTGGAAGCTGACTTTCCATGTGGAATGGGAAATGGTTGTCTGGAGTATCTGCTGTCAGCTCTTCAATCCCCTGAACAAGGTAAAATAAATGTGGGTCCCTGCACTGGTATTTTGAACACTCCTCTGCACAGGAGAAGATGAAGAAGCAGAGTAATTAGAGCATCCTACTGTGTAGCCAGATGTATAAGATTGTGCATTAATTTGTTAGCCCCTAACCAACCTGGGTGAAAAAGGTCTTTTGGTATTAGTTAAGTTCAAGGAAGCCATATGATATATTAACCTCTTCCCTCCAGGATGGGGTAACTGCCGAAATGGAAATGCCTTAGCCACACTCACCTGACAGACTACTCCAATCTAGCAAACCTTTGAATTTATCTGCCTGGATTTGTTCAAAATCCTACGTTGGTATAGAAAAATAGGCCTGATCCTACATATACTGAGAATGCTGCTTTGCTTCCCAGAACTGTCTAAGAGTCTCTTATAGTAATACTTTAACTATGTCAGCAGCTTCATGGAGGCACAAACCCAATGTGATTTGCTAGCCGTGTGACTGCAAAGGCACATTCCTCCTTCCTGGTTCTGACACATACACCTTAGGGAGTATCTGATTTATGCGTCTGGTAAGATACCAACATGCGTTGATTAAGTATATTAAAAAAAAAGAGTTTTCAATTTCTATTGCATAAGGAAAAAAATCAGCTTGTCCTTTTGAAATATTCTGGCACTGTTTGGATGCAAGAATTATTTGATGGGGAGACTTCAAAGTAGCATGGAAGGAAGAAATCCTATGAGAAAAAGTCCTATTTGTTTCTTACATTTTGTCCACCCTCACCCTGGACTGTTTGATATGGTTAGAAGGAAAACCTTTTACAAGCCCTTTCAATCTAAAATATTATCAGATGAAGTAAAAGGAAAGCTGAACTTGCCCCAGAAGCATTCCCACACTGGAATGGTTTAGATGCTCCAACTCCAGAGTTTTGCGAACAGGGAAAGTAGGAACAGCAAGATTTTGGAGTGGATCAGAGAGTGTCTCATGCCTTGGGCACTTGAAAGCAGAAGTCATCCTGCAATGTGATGATGTGGGGACTTTGTTGACAATACCAGCTCAGCAACTTTCTTGTTCTCTGTCTCTCCTTGCTCATTTCCATGCCATGGGGCACCATACTTGTGGCTGGATGAATGCAATTCCCTGCAACATGCACTAAAGGCCAGAACATTTGGGTGGGAGGGTGGGGTGGTCCTTAAAGCCGGAGAAGCCCAGTATTGATCTGATTCACAGTGCAAACCCACAAGTGGTTGCATGCAGGTAACTAACCTCACCCATTTGTACCCAAGGTACTGAATAAAGTCTTCAGTCTGAGAATTCAAGCATGGTGCAGAAGGCTCTACTCTGACTTTTGTTACATCAAACCATGACCCTTGAGACTGAATGAAGTTGACCTCTGGCACATTGTTTGCTCTGGCTGATGACTGAAAACTGGAGGGTTGCCCACAGGCAAGGCTGAGAGAGGATCACCTAGGTATGGGCAGTGTTCGGCTTTACCTGCATGCAGTGCTGTCAAGGCTGAGGTGCTTGATTTGGATTCCTGGGAAATCTAATATCTTAAAATAACAAGAGGCCTAGGGAAGTTTTAGACATAGGCATAGACATTTGTTATCTGAGCATAAACAAAGCTATTCAGTGGGTGTACTATGTCACCTATTGGAATAGCACCACAGTATGTTCAGTAACAGGTGTTTAAATTCAACAAAGATGGAAATGCAATTTAGTAAACAGCATTACCTTTCCCATGTAATACTGGACAAGAGAAGGCAGAAACTTTCGGGTACCATAAGGCTAGGTGAGAGCTGGGCCCAGGTGAACCTCATGAGGTTCAACAAGAGCAAGTGCAGGGTTCTGCGCCTGGGCCAGAACAATCCTCACTATCAATCCAGGCTGGGGGAGGAGGTGACAGTAAGCAGCCCTCTGGAAAAGGACTTGGAGATGCCGATGGATGACAAGGTGGACATGAGCAGGCAGTGTGAGCTTGCAGCCCTGTTACAATTTGAGGCCATGAGCTATCTGGGACTGGAGGACAGAAGTGCCACTTACTCCTTTTGAAGAGTAATAATGAAGATACTGCACACTGATGGGAAGTTTGAAGGGAGATTCTATTTGCAGGTGCACATATGCAAAAGGCAATCAGGTAGTATGAATACATCCACAAGCTAGGCCAAGTCTATCAGACTAAAACCTTCTAGAATCCTCTACCCCTCCCACCCTCAGCAGGCCTGAGAGTAGCCCAGAACTGCCCTCCCCAGCTTAGATTCACAAGGCCTCAGCAGGACACATGAGTCAGCTCACAATTCCCTGCCAGCTCGAAGCCATCTCCCACACACAGACCATGAAGTAATGAGGGATGTGCTCTGCCCAGAGAGGGAAGTGAAGGGAGGAGAGGCAGGGAGGAGAAGAGACCAATATCAGCCAGGCACTGCCTTGTAAGCTGTAATACCAGCAAGTGGAATAGAATAACAATATCACAACATCCTGGGACAACGAGGTCCACCCCCTGGGAGGGTTTTGGTCTCTGTAGTTTTCTTAAGGGAACCTGGCATCCTCTCAAAATACCACAAGAAGGCCAGTGACATCCTGGACTGCATCAAAGGAAGCATGGCCAGCAGGCAGAGAGAGGATTCTGCCACTTTGTTCTGTCAAGACCTCACCTGCAGTGGCACATCCAGCTCTGAGCCCTCAATACAGAAAGGACATGGAGCTGATGGAGCAGGTCCAGAGTAGACCACAAAAATGATCAGAGGGTTGGAGCACCTCTGCTACAAGAACAAGCTGAGGGAGCTGGGGGTGTTCAGCCTGGAGAAGAGGAGACCCTGAGGAAACCTAATAGCAGTACCTGGAGAGGGCTATAAGAAGAATGAAGTAAAACTGCTTACAAAGGCCTGCAGTGATAGGACAAGGGGAAATGGCTTCAAACTAAAGAAGAGTAGATTTAAGTTGGATGTTAGGAACAAATTCTGCACCATGAGGGTAGTGAACACTGGAAGAAATTGTCCAGGGGGGTGGTTGGGGTCTCTTCCCTGGAGACATTCAAGGTGAAGTTCGACAGGGCTCTGGGCAGCCTGATCTAGTTGAGGATGTCCCTGCTGACTGCAGGGGGGGTTGGACTAGATGACCTTTGGAGGTCCCTTCCAACACAGACTATTCCGTGACTCTGTGAAAACTACCTCAAGTTTTGTAATGCAGATCTGGATTTTTAACAGTTTGATAAAAGATAAGAAAAAGTAAAGTTAGGCTTTTTGTCTTGCTCTAGCAAGTCAACTGTGAGAAAAAGCAGTTACCTAAAAGCTTATTTTTCTATGACGTTTATCACTAAAAAGAAAATGAAAGAAGCTGAATGACAACATCTGTTATAGTTTCATTAGGATCCAGGTAGACCTCATTTACAGAGGGAGTCAGTCTGTTTCCAAGAGAATATCTCGAGAAGAATATCTCATGAATCTCATCTGTCAGACAATTGAGTTATAAAGGCTTTACGTGAGAAGTGGTCTCCAACAGAATGTGAACAAGACATGTTGTTTGATATGGTCAGATATTAACTGTGTACAGTTCTGGAGCCCCCAACACAAGAAGGACATTGACCTGTTGGGGCGAGTCCAGGGGAGGCCCACAAACATGATCAAAGGGCTGGAGCAGCTCTGCTGTGAGGACAGGCTGAGAGAGTTGGGGGTCTTCAACTTAGAGAAGAGAAGGCTTCCAGGAGACCTTGGAGCGGCCTTCCAGTATCTGAAGGGGGCCTACAGGAGGGCTGGGGAGGGACTGTTTACAAGGTCTTGTAATGGGTTTAAACTAGCAGACGGGAGATTTAAACTAGATGTTAGGAAGAAGTTCTTTACAGTGAGGGTGGTGAAACACTGGAACAGGTTGCCCAGGAAAGTTGCAGATGCTCTCTCTCGACATGGTCAAGGATAGGTTGGATGAGGCCTTGAACAACCTGTTCTGGTGGGAGGTGTCCCTGCCTGTGGCGGGGGGGTTGGAACTGGATGGTCTTTGAGGTCCCTTCCAACCTAAACCATTCTGTGATTCTCTATACACTAAGGAGTTAAATTATGGCAGGACTGATCAGCCAGCACACATACAGCTAGGCATCAAGTGGTGCAGATTAGCATGCAGTAAAGTTGAAGTTTTGAATGAACCCTTGTTTTACCCTCTGGGCAGTGGAACTAGGAGTTTGAGGAAGTTTATAAACCATTAGAAATAATTTGACTGCAGCAAGTTGTAAAGACTTGAGTTTTTCCCAAAGACTTCAATATTTTTATAGAGTCGAATACCACTGTAATTAGGAAATTTTGCATGAAAACCCCAGTGAAGCAAACCGTAGCCTAAATGTAGTATTTGAGAGTTAAAATTTATGGTCTGGGAGCAGACCAAAACTGCACAAGCAGAAGACTCACGTAGCAAAATGGTGAAAGGGCATTCCTGTTAAATGCCTTGTGGAAAGTGCTAAGCAAACTGGAATGCTTCCCAAATATGTAGGTGGGATTTCTCCTGACAATGCTGGGATTTACTTCATTATTGCCCAGTGACTCAGCTGAAATTGCCCACAATACACCAGACGTATTTTTATTGTCAATACATTTCCTCCTGGCCTTTCCTCTGCATGGATGTATGACCTTAATTTACTTTTTTTTTTTTTTT